>JANRGW010031324.1:0-47231 GCA_024733675.1 Psilopsiagon aymara
GGAAGCCAGGAGGAAGCAGAGACAGGGCACCTGACCCAAACTGACCAAAGAGGTATTCCATACCACAGCACGTCATGGCCAGGATGCAAAAACGGAGGGCAGAGACCTGGAAACGTGGGGGTGCACTGTGTGGTCAGGCTGGGTATGGATTGTGAGCGGCTATATTCTCTTCCCTTGTATTTCTCTTGTTATTATTATTATTGGTGGTAGCAGTAGTGATTTGTGTTATACCCTAGTTACTGGACTGTTCTTATCTCAACCTATGGGAGTTGCATTCTTTTGATTCTCCTCCCCAGCTCCCTGGGGGAAAGAAAGAGGGCAGAGTGAGTGAGCAAACTGTGGCTGAGCAGACTTCAACCAGTATAGAAAGAATGGTGAAATTTGAGCTATTAAAGAACTACTCATATAAGACTTGTAAATAGAAAATACTTCATTACAAGAGCTGCCTAGAAAGCTTATTTTAGTAAAGGAGGCTTCATGAGCTGCATCTGAAAAGAACATTAAGAAATCAGGATTTGCTGATGCAATGCAATGGGGGATGCTGTAGCCAAGGGACAGAGACCTCTATAGGCCTTAAAAATGTGGTGAGAAGAGGCACATGCTTTTTAACTTAATTAATGAGTTCATGAAGTAGGAGGTACTGGGCTGCAAAAGTGAAGGAGCAAGTTGAAGCAAGGGGGAAAGAAGAGCTATTTCCATGAACTTGGTGAGTTTTGTTCATGGTGTATCAAAAGAACAACCCATTTAGTTGAGGGAGCTTTCATGCACAACAGTGCTAGTAGAGCTTCTCTGGCTAGTTACACATGACATTGTAAGAGCTGCTGATCTTGTATTTTATACATCACGCATATTGCACATTTTAAAGTTATTTACTGGCATACCTATTTTTAAAACAGTAATGTCAGATTAATCAAGATAGGCCTAGTAAATTACATGCAGTCTCTGTTTTCGTACAGATGGATGTCATTCTAAGAGATTGTTTCATAAATCATAGCAATCACTGTAACCCTGGCAACCACTTCAATTTAGCTCTATACTTTTCAAGAGACTCAGGTACTAAGCATTTGTGTTGATCACACATGATGAGGTTCTTGATAAAGATTCTCTCAATTCCATGACTTGTAAAAACAAATTATCTCTCTAAAACTTTTTTACTTTTTTTCATTGGAAACACATGAATCTCCACTAAATGAAGACCCTTGATACAAAGGGGTTGCAGGGTTGGGGATAGGAACAGCCTCCCAGCATGCACAAGCTAGATCAGTTGTTTCCCATCTCCACTGAATAAACATGGATAAAAATTAATCAGCTGATTAGCTGGTGACAACCAAAGAGACACATTTTAGTTATGAAGTCAAATTTCATAGCTAAAACAATGGTAGGCAGCAGATGATGCCAGCTCATTTTGGATCTTTTTTGATCTTTGTATCATCCCCCATCTTTTGTGGGAGCTGGCAACATACAGATTGAATAACCGTCAGTGACACTGATCCTGTTCTTAGCAAAAGGAGGACCATGTGACCCCTTAAAGCTCTTCCAGAGCTATGCTATCAGGAAGGCAGAGGAGAGCAGGAGGAGGTGGTTTTACTGAAGGCCCACCTAAACATAAAAATATGATGTTTCCCTTGATCCTCATGCTCAACAATAACCTCTTAAATTTTCTGATCAGCTTTTTCTCCCAGATGTTAATACCTACAGTTCCTCACTATTTTGACACAAATTAATTCTCTCATTGGTCAATTCCCTTAAATAAGGATCTTTTATAGCCTTCAAATATCACAGTTTGTGTTCCATAGAGTTTGCATCATGTGGGATTTACATTCCCGCTAACAGATCAAAACGCTGAGTAAAAGCAACAAAATAAACCAGTGAAAATTCAAATGCTACGAAAGCCTTTCTACACGTTCCCAGAACTCATACTTCCCTGCTTCAGAGTCAGAAAATGGTCAGGAAGAATATTCATAGACAGGGAAATAACATGCTCAAAGGTCATCAAAATCCCCTGCAATATTAGACAGCAAGATCCCTCTAATAAGATTCAAAGCAAGCTCGTTTGACCATGGTTGAAACTTTTCCAGCAAAACCATTATGAAATGTTATCAATATATCGTTCAGTAGAAACGAAAGTATCTTTTCTCATAGAAATTACTAACAGTTATCAATAGTAACATGCCAGGTAGGAAACTGGCAACACATTCCAGCTAAGTGATACATTCAGAAATGAGATTGTTTGGAGAGAATTCATATTAATAAATATTAATAAATACTGAATACTAACAATTCTGGCCAATCTTTACATCTTTCAAACCGTCTTTTGAGGGAATGGCTAATGATATACAGTTAAAATGGACATCTATCTTGTCTCACTAAAGAACAGCTTGAAGTGGCCAGTTCCTCACCAATTAGGTCATGTTACAGTATAAAAAGAAATCATGATTTGAAGTATTACAGACAATCAGAAGATGTCTTTTTCAGAGATGTAGAACATCTCTCACATGTGGCTTGTTTTTCATAAAATCCTTTCTTCCAAAACTCTGAATTTTAATCTCTACTGATCATTATTCAGACCTGCTCTACAATTAGTTTTTTCACATATCCTCAAATTCTATCAGCTTTGAAAGAAGTAAGACAGAAATAAGTGTTAAGTGTTGTTTTGCCGCCTTAATTGCAGCTGCTGAAACTTGCCAGTCCTAGCTAGCTTTAACTTAATAGGTTATACAGGTATACACATGCCCTTGTGTCATGCATCTCTGCTTCTGCTGGTAAAAGTTATCCCATTTACTATGATGTGCTTCCATTCACTTTTATGTGTTCCCACATGCAGCTTCTCAATTCTGGACAGAAACATCATGAGAAAGTTTGTTTTATCTATATCCTAAATTCAGAATTTTCCATATTCACAGAATCTTTGAGGGAAAGCACCCACCTGCTAGCAAAAGAGGTCAAATACAAAGGAAATACAAGTGAAATACCATGTTCAGATCTATCGCTATGACACAGATTTGGGGCTTCTTTTTAATGTTCCGTTTACCTAAGCCTTCAATTTTACATTCAAATAACCAGCAGCCACTCTACTTATTGCAAGTCCTTCTTCTGCCACCAGATCAGACAAAGAGCATGTGTCTTTCTCAAACATTTCAGAGTTCACTCACTGTGCCCACCAGTCTACACCATGCTTGTGCTGGATTTTAGCTGGATCGGCTCGAGTGCTGTCTAGATGGTGAAAGCTCAAATAACAGAGAGTGTCCTCAACTTCCCCCTTTTCAGAACTGTTGCTGAAGCCACAATGGAACTCAGTGGATCTTAGGGAGTCTCTAAGTAGAGTAAATGTTACTGGTTTTTACTCATTTTAAAAGAATGCTTTAAATGTTCAGACAAAACAACCTCTTCCGTGCCTTGAAAATTTCCAGCTACTGAAGATAGCTTTTATACTTTACTGGCCATTTTAACTGCAGTTAGTATACTGTGCATTACCTGTCTAGTTAGAAATTCTGTCACCCCAGCACAGAGGAATGGAGAGATCCCAGCTGCAGAAGTGACTGGGGAGACCAAACATCAGTATGGAACAAATAAAACAATTTACTGCAGCTAAACCATCCACCTTTTGATTATAAACAGCATATAGATTAGAATTATAGCTATATATTTATTTGTGAAGGCAGACGCATAATATCTGCATCCTCTTTGAAGCTACTATTTCACACATAACTGATTCTGCTCTTTAAAGCATATTCAGTTTAGAGTTGTTCTTAGCATTGTGTCTTTTCATGTCTGGCACCATGCAGGATTCATTAAAGCCACTGTCTCATGACTTTCAAAGCATACATGTCATGGTCACTGGAGTGGAATAATTGCCTCCTTTCTCATCCGATATGTCTTACATTTGATTACAGACCCTAAATAGGCAGAGAGAGAAGAGAGGTGGCTAATTTGCCAATCTGAGCTAAAGTTTGCTTCAGCAAATGGATCCGGGAGACTATTTTCCAGTAGGTAGGAGGAATTTCAGAGACGGTTCACTTAAATAAATCACAGATTTCTGCTAAATGTGAACAAAAGGAAGACAGGGGACTTGTTATAATCAAGATACTCATTATAAGAAGCAAGAAGTACAAAACCAAGAGAAAGCAAAGCACAACAAAATGTTTAGATGTCTCTATATTCTAAACAGTGAGATGTGTAAGAAATGTGGTAAGTTGGCTGTAGAGGAACAGTCATAGAGATTACCAGTCAGAAACAAGCATCTCACCTGACATACTGAATTAATCTATCACAACTTGTAAAAGGCTAAGTGATTTTTCCCACTGACTTTATCAGGCAGAAGGACACTAGTGTTTATCGGCTAGTAAAGCCTCAAACGGTGAAATACTGGATTTATGGCTTTCTGAGGCAAGGTATGGCAGTTCCCTGTAAAACCAGTCTGTGAAGCAGCAGCTACAATGGATTCAGAGCATACCTGGAAACAATTGAGTTAATTCTAGAAAAGGAAACAAAAAAAGTTTGACTTCTGCTATGGCAAAATCAGGATTAAAACTACAAGCAAAGTTTTGCTGAATGGCAGCACAAGCCCACTGCAAGAAAACATGACCGTGATTATATATTTGCTTGCACGAATTTTGTTTCCAAAGAACATTTTCTCAAACAAATATTTGAAACTGTGGAAAACTGACTGCTGGTGATAGGAATGCATACTTCACTATTTGCATCTCTGAAGAAGTGTTTTTGCAAAGACGTCTTCGGTCGCATGTAAGACATACGGTAGCTTTTGTGATTATCTCTCCACGACCTCTCTTCTTGTTTGGATGAAGATGCTGTCTCTCGCAGAATAGCTTCTGCAACCTAATGGAGAATTTGTTATAAATATATGATTTCAAGCTCAAGTCACAGCTAGTAGAATTAAACAACCCACAAAGTCATTTGGTTTTCTCTTGTAATGAATATTAGCATATTTAAACACAATCAATGTCTTGTGCTAGGGACTGAAACTCCGCAGCATCAGACACAACAGTCTTTGATATCCATCCTAGCATCTTTATATACAGCATCCTAATATTACTCTCACACAATAAAATCTTCAGTGGCTTGAGCAGTAATTATACATCACCAAATGTCCCAAAGCAGTAGAAATAGTGCAGAAATCTGGCCTACAACAGAAGTCAATCAATCAGCTTTCTCTAATCCTTGCTTTTATTGGATTCTTATGTTTTTTTCATCCTGTACAAGTGACTCTAATCATTTTTTCTGACCTTCACAATCTGTAAAGAAAAGAGTCCTATGAACAGGTAGGTCTGAGAAAATTATGATAAATTGAAATGGAACTTCAAATGATATTTGCAATAGAATCTAACAGTGTTACGTAAAAAATCTCATTAAGTAGTACATTAAAATCAAATAAAAAATTAACCAAAACTTTTTTCCTCCATAAAGCAACGGACATGCTAATTGGCGGTTCTAAAGTCTTTTAAAGATACATTACTAGAAATTGGATTTTCAAATTAGGGAAATATCTAGGAGTAAATGGCATGATTTTATTTTCTCCTAGGTTCAGCCACTGTGGAAAAGTAGGATTCATCTCACCAGTCTGCACCATCTAGAACATAATTATTTGTTCTAGTCGCCTTGATGCATACAAGATGAAATTGATCCCCCTTTAAAGGCACGTATTTTTCTCCCTTGAATACACAGGGAGATGAAATGACCCACTCAAACCAGAATTCTGTCTTTTGAATTGCAGTCTGAAATATTTAATTCCACCAAGGCTTGCTGCGTCCTGTGTAAGAAGTGGATAGCAACATTTTTCTCCCTTCCTTAAACTCCCCTAAATGAAGTTACTTGATTATATAGTAAGGTAACAAGTAACCCTACTAGTATGGGATACTGAATGAGAAAATACAAGAGAATCTGTACACCTATGATTAAACTATTTTGATTTCAGGAGATCACCACAGACATTTACACTAGCCAGCTATGTTTTCTACCCTCTGCTCCACCCCCATGTAGCACCCAATCAGGAGTGGAATTAGTGCTTTTGTAAGGCAGGTCACAGTGTTGACACTGTTTTCATCCCAGAAAGTTTACAGCACAAAATAAGAACTGAAATGAGATTTAATAAGAGGTCTCACTATACCTATTGCAGAAACCAGCCTGCACCTGGCTGACGAGCTGTTTCATTAAAAAGATGAATGGCATTATATATATAAAGAGTAGAATTCATTTCAGAAGACTTTAGTTGTCTAATTTATGTACTGATTTTAGATTATTTATGTAGATTCCCTCCATAGTTAGCAGAGGGACACATCTGCCCTTATGTTAGTGTCTGAGATAGGTTCACCGAATCACCTTTTAGAGGTGCTCAGCTCATGGACAATAAGGCTCAGTGGAAGAGGACCACACAAATCCTATATTTTAACATGGCTTACTACAGAGCTGATTTCCTTTGTTTCAGGCTAAGCTTGGCAGGAATGGAGGAGTAGTGTTCACATATGCCAATTCCAAAGACAAACTACCCCTTATTTTTTCAGCAGTATTAAACAGATAATATTATCCAGTACCGGGGTCTCTGATTTTCTGTCCATGAAATTCACAGCTTCTGGGTGTTTTTCTTCTTTACATCTCTGATGGTCTGAAGCTCTGAGCCCATCTTGAAGCTCCATATTCTGCCTGGTCAGCATCTCAACCTGGTCTCTCAGCTTGTTATAGGCAGCATGCCAGCAGGACTCATTTCTCTTGAATTCTTCCTGTAGTCCAGCAATCTGCTGTTTTAACACCTACCAGCAGGAAAAAAAGTGTGTTGTGTCATTGCCTGGTCTTGACTAGGCTTGCCCACCTTATATATCCAGAAGGAAGCATGAAGTCCTTTGTTTTGCTTAAATGTCAACAGTATAAAGGTCTTCAATATAATGTTGTGCAATATAAAAAGAACACATTTAAAATGATTTCTTAAAAAAATCCAAACAAACAAGCGAACAAAAATCACTTCTGTGCAAGCTCCTATGTTAAAATCAAATCAATTGTTACAAAGTGAGCAGTCCTTGTTGTGTGAAGGAAAATCAGGAAATGCAAACTCATCGTGCAAACAAACAAAATTAAAAGTGAATTAGAAGTGGCAAAAAAATGTCACTTCTTTAGACCTTCATGTAGTGACAAGCGCACATGAATAGTTAAAATGTCCTTACAAACAGCAGGGAATTGCAAAGAAAATTTTCAACTGAGTTCAGGTAAATGAAAATAATGAAATTTGGTGCATTTTGTAGAGGGCTTTTCCATATCCATCCATCTCTATTATTTTTCCCTCATTCTTTCTCCTTCCCCCACCTGTGTTGATGCCAACATTGAGTCCTCTTCCCTCAGAGCACTCATGTTGGGTACTGCAAATGGAATATTATTGGAGTTAAACTGGAAATGTGGGGTTTGCTCTGTAGTCTACCAGCCATCACACGCCTCCCTTTACTACTTTCCCTTCACTTGTGTATCATCTGCCCACTTGTGTTCTAATTACCATCCTTTCTTTGCTGCGACCTTACTGGTCAGTATTTGACACATCCATTGGCCACTTTTAAGAAGAAGGAGACTTCTGAACTTGTGGATCACACAGATAATAACCCAGTGTTCTGTAATTTTTGAACCTGCACTTATCATGTTATCAGGTAGGAACAAAAGATTAAAACAATTCTACCAAACATCACCTCTAGGGCCAGACCTAGTCAGGAAACACAATTATTCCCTGGCAGAAATTCTAACAATTGTTTCTAAAATCCAAACTGGAAATAAAGTTGATGTTTCAAAATACTGAGCAGATGGGTCATTCAAAATACTTTTGTACAAAATACTAGAATAACCTCACTGAAACAGTTAATCATTTCCCAGTGTAAATTTTACCTTTAGAGAAATGTGGAACACAATTGGAGAAAAAAATTTTTAGGTGTATGGTACAAAAATATGTATTTCAAAAAGTGTACAAACAACAAATAAAGAATATATTGAAAATTTGGACAAAAAAATGTCTTGCCAGTTTTGTTTCTTCTGAAACTTTTCTGTCCAAGAAAATAACTGAAATTATCAGGTTTGTGTCAAATACATCAGTGTGGTTCAGACATTCTTTTGAGCAGAACATTGTTCTAGACATTTCTAAACATTACCATAGCCTACTCCTTTATTCTATAAGAACACAGGTTTAGCTGTCCCCATCTCATTTATCACTGTCTCACATGGGTCACCATTTTTCCCTTCTGTTTATCCATGATTCGTCTAGAAAATTACTTACACTCATATTGTGTCTAGCTAGTGTTGATAGTGAAAATAGACACAGATATTCAGAGATTGCTTTATCCCTAAGGAGGCTGAAAGAGAGGATTCAAGCAGAATTCAAACAGAATCCCCTAAAGAAACTCAGAGGAAACCACAGTTCAGGATTGTTATTAGGCAGGTTAGGTGTCAGATACACAGCTAGATATCATCAAAATATCTCAAAGCCAAAGGCCAGGATAGTTCAAATTAAAAAATCAACAAACTCCCAGATCAAGGATGAGAATGGAGAGCAATGGCCAATACCTCTGTGCCACTGGCACAATGGCTTTTTGTATGAAAAAGATGTAAACCCCACAATGGCAGGAGTCGGAAATTTTTGAAGAGCTAGCTCAGATCTGGGCAAATCAATACAAGAAGTATAAGGAGTGTGGGAGCCTCCCAACCTCCCTTAAGAAGTAGAAGGCACAACCTGATTTTTTTCATATATCAAGAAAGTGGGGTACTTATATGTACTTAAAATAATACATTTTAAACCAAGCAATGTACTATTAACATAAAAAATCTTTACTGTACGCATAGCTGTCCTGAAGAAGTAACATGCATTATTGGCCACCTGCAGCAAATGACAGGATTCAGGTACTACCATCAGATGCCTGCATGGGAGGGTATCAATTGACGAGAACTGCATATTTATTCTACAGAAGACATCTTACTTGTATTTCTTCTGACTTTGCATTTTCTTCTGTGGCTCTAGCTGCTCCTTTGAACTTGCTATGGCCAATGTTTTCTTTCTGCAATGGGCGAATTTGGTCCCTGTTGTATTGCAAAGTGTGAGTCAGTTCCTGGCTTCGAACAGTGTTGAGCTGGTCCATTTGTGTTCTGTTCAGAAGGTAAACAAACACTATGACTTTGGCATAAACATTATAATAAAGGACTGTCTTTAGATGTGCCTTGTTTGAGCACGATTTTTGGTGGGCTTGGGCATACCCCACATATGCTGGTACTGCTGGGAGTGGCAACAAGTTATCAGCACTTGTCAAAATTGAGGTCCTCCATCCCTGGGAACACTCATGCACGTGTTCAGCTGCAAAATTGAATCTACTGAGCAGATGGAAACAATTCTTATTGAAATTTTCTGACAACATAATGACCATGAACTTAGAGGCTTTTAAGCACATTTTCTGTTCACAGAGATAGCTAAACTAGGGCAGACCTGCAGAAGACACAGCTAGTTCCCTGGCATGGCACCTATGAAGCGCTTCATCATGCAGGGCTGGGGACTGAGCTACATATCCAGCAGCCATTACATTGCCATTACTACAAATCAGAACAGCCATAGACCTGAATGAAAGGGCATAAAGTATTTTACTTTCCATAGGGAAGTAAACTTCAAGAGTTAAATGTGGGAGCTTAGTGCCCAGAAAAGATTTTTCCTTTTGCCTTTCTCAAGGCATGAGTGGTCTGGAAGTGCACTTAAAAACTTAGCAAGACAAGGAGAGTATAAATCTTTACATATCTGCAAACAGAGTGTATTTGTAAGACTATGATACAGCTGCTTAGTTAATTTTTAATATTATACTAAATTATTTGTTAGCTTCCCACTTCAGCTCCCTTCATGACCTGAAGCCACCAACTGGCTTTCACTATTACTTGAAATACAACATAAGCTAGAGGAGGCAGCCATGATTCCATATTTTCCTCTCTGTAATGGAGTTTAGCCCTTCAGCAGAAAAATATGAAAGTTCTCAAAGGTGCTAAGAGACAAATGAACTCCCCACATCCTAATCCATTGCCTAATTTTTATTCTTTCTGGTTGTTTTCTATTCTAAATAAGCCTGTCTAATATCCTGGTTAAAGTCATACCAAAAAAAAGCCTCAGCAATACTTAATAGAAGTATTAATTCTCCTCACATTAATGCAGTTAAATTATCAAATATACCTGCCTTGTGTGATTATGTCCAGCCTATCAATGCTCCATATGCAGACCAGATGCCCTGAAATGCAATGTACTAGAACAAATGCAAGCACAAGATCTGAAGACAACATCTTCCACTGAAGACTGAACAGTATTGTCTTAAGTATCTTACACCCTATAAAGCAAAATCTAGGTGGTTATTCCTTCCAGCATCTCAGCCAATATCAGCCTCTTCAGAGCTGCACAAGAATTACATCTGTACAAATAAACTAACAGAGCTGGAACACGAACCCAAGTGTGCAATTGTCCAGAGGTCTGTATTGCTAGCATGACCTCTGATCTTTGCATTGGCCATCTAGCACTGCACCAGGACATGCTAGGCAAGGTTTGGAGGTTAGATCAGGCCAGGGATCAGATCCAGCAGACAGTTCAGATGTAGTTACTCTGGTCTGCAGGGTAAGGTAGATAAGCTGCATGGAGGTGTTCTGCTGTTTCCACAGTGTGAAATATTCCCTTGGCTAGTTCAGGTCGGCTGCCTTAGCTCTTCTAAACTTCTTGCACACCTGCTCACTGGCAGAGCATGGGAAACTAAAAAGTCCTTCATTAAGAGTAAGCACTACTTAGCAACAACTAAAACATTAGTCTGTTATCATTGTTCTCACACTAAATCTAAACTACAGCACTGTACCAGCTACTAGGAAGTTAACTCTATCCCAGCTGAAATCAGGACAGCTCTTTGCTTCAAGGGTAGAAAAAAGATTCTGGCCTGAGGAAATGTAATAACCAAGGACACCAGGAGCCCACACATTATTTCTTTGGAGACTCTGATAATTAGTTCACACCACAACTATAAATTGCAAATAGGAGCTGGATGCACAGCACAGATATAAAATACGTAAAAAAGGCTAATCAGTTTGTGCTAACTCAGATTTTTGCATGCAACCCAGGCACACCTCTGCATGAGGCACACAGCAGCAGGCTGGCTGTGAGGCAAAAACATATATGAGGCAAAAGTCTTTTTTCCAAGAAAAGTCTTTTAGGGAAACACAGGTGTGAGAAAAACCCCAAGTTGTTGTCTACTGCTGATAGTCCAGAAAAAATGTAGAGTCAAAATTACAAGGAAATTATGTACTAAAGAACACACAAACTGTTCTTGTTGAAGGAACAAGGAAATAGCCATCACTGAATCCTCTGACTGATGCCAAGAGCCAGCAGCAACTACCTCGGTGCAGCAAGGGTGGAGCCACAGGTCAGATTCCATTAGGTACCAGATACATGCAACAAACTACATCCCAACTGTTTTCACCCTCTTGCCTATAATTATTTGTGCCTGCAAAGGCCTACAAACAAAGTGCTTGGAAATAATAGACTGGGCAGGTCCAGGCATGCCACGCATCTCTCAAGAGGATTTTCACTGCTTCCAGCAAGCGCAGGTTGCTAACATGTGGTGGCCATCTTGTGTTCCCCATAGGGTTACTGGTTTAAAAATACAAAGCAGATTCTCAGATTGTATAAATCAGCATAAGGCAAATACAGTCAAGGAGGACAAGGTGCCTTTCACAATTAGTCCTATCTCATAAATTGGAAAAAGTGAGTGAAAAGATGTACACATTATACTAAGCAGGAATTTTTTGATAAAAATCTGTGTGGAAATGCTGGGGCTACTATGGTTAATGACATGAATAAATCCTCTTTTAAAAATGTACCCTATTATGATAAAATCAAAGCCATGTCACCTGTGAAGAAGCTCTGGCAGCAGTCAGTGTGCAGTACTGGCAGAGTGCAGCACTGCAGTTCTGCACCAGTACATCACTCCACAGCCAAAATTTACAACAGCAAAAGTAAAAGCAGCGCCTAATTTCATTGGTAGGTTTATGAACTGCCAAATTCCACAAATACTCTCATCTGGAACCCCTATCACAGTCAGCTGGACATCATCTTCCAATATGTTTGTAATGCCACGAAGTAGAAGGATCTTTAATGAAACTATTTAAGACATTGAAAGTATTTTTCTCAGAGACAGCTGTAGGAGAAAAAGGTACAAACTGATAAATTTAGAAATTTAGAAATACTTTTTGGCACTAATCCCATGGCCTTTGAAATCAAGAGGAAAGGACAAGCAGATGTGAAAAATCATTTCTCATTTTACATTATATGTTAAAATAAAACTCCAGATCAATAAATTACACTAGTTAAGAAATGGGCTTTAAAGGCAAAGAGGCAAATAATCTCTCATGTTAACAGCAGATGGTACCTAGCAATTTCTAACAGATCCAATTGCATCAAAAATACGCATTTGATTTGATTGTAAGCATGCTCAATTTTTATAAGAGGCATTTGCATAATGTGCAATTAGTTATAGTTGTGAGTCACTCCCATTCTAAACCCCATAGTTTCAAAGCTTCTTGCGGGAAACTTGTTTAAAGGAACTATTTTTTTTTTTTCCTAAGAAGATGTAGAAAAACCCAACCAAACCAAAACAATTTTCAGCATTTAATAATTACAAAGTACAAAAGCAACTCTCCTGAATTTTTAAGTTCTTCATTTATATGGAACCAAATGCGCCCTTAGTCTCAAGGCGAAGATAGGCATTCCTGAATAGCAATCCTGTTAGCTCTGATGTATCGTATGCACTTTTTGTTAACTTTGAAAATATGGGCTACTCTGATGTGAATGTGATATAAGAAGTTTGTCCTTTACTCTGTCTGAGTCTTGATCCCATAAAACAGATTTTCCTGATTTCTTATTGATTTGAGTGTAATCTGAAGGTGTTCAGCAATTTATAGACAGCATTTGTCATTACTCAGCTTTAAGAGCCAAACTGCAGTGTTTTCAAGAGTTGGGCCCTGTCAGTTAGGTGCTTTATTTTTAATTTAGACAGCCAAATAAGTGTTTCAGTTCTGAGACAACGTATTTGCTCTCAAAAAGAAAATAGTTAATAAAGTAAGAATTTAGTAGCCTGATTTTAAGGATCCTAAAGGAAGTATTTGCCTCCCTGCACACACAGATCAATTTCTGGTGTATACAGATTTACCTGTGCAAATGCATTGCTTTCTCTTGTTCTTCCTTCATCTTAGTCATTGGAGGGGTTCCTCTGCGATATACCCCAGTCTCTAATCCTCTGGTAACGATGTCCTGGGTTTCTTCTATAAATACATCCATGTTAGTACACAGAACTGTGTGAATATTTATGAATGCTCTCTGTGTGTTTAAAACCACAAACTGCATAAGTGCAGTTATCTTTATAGCTTAATCTATCAGGAAGAATAAATCTAACTCTGCCTAATTATGCAGATATTCTGTTCCCAGCATAGTTCTTAGTAGTACAGTCCAAGCCTTACAAATCATTATAAGTGAAATGTATTTGGGGATTTATCAGTGTTGGTAGATGAATTCTTTTTCAGGAATGTGAACGTCATGTGATAATACAACCTTATTTTGAATTTAACTTTTGAAGAGGCCTCAAGAACCCTTTTTTAACAGCAGTCAGGCATGGAGTGAGGTGTGCTTAGCAAGCTGTGACAGAGCAATTGAAAGCCATCAGAAGTGATTATTTCTGACAGGAAGATAACTTCAGGCAGGACAAATGATTTTGACTGATCTTACACAAAGAGACAGCCAATGGGTTTGGGATGAGGAGTCAATGTAGGGGAAGTTCTTCAGGGGAAGCTAAGAGAGAAGAAAAGGCAAGAGCTAGTTCAATAAAAAGGACTAAACCTACTCAAGCAGGATACAATTTCATTGCCAGAAGTGTGATCACTGAGCCAAAAGTCTGGAAAGATTGTCTGACCAAAGAACTGGGACCACATTAAGGACAAACTGAGTGAAGATGTTGGTAGGAAATCATCATTTTCCACTGATGTGAAGGTCTGTGTCTTAGAAACAAAACATGCAAATTTAAGAAATTATTTTGACCATATTTTTTAAAGTCATCTCTGAGGAGGGCAAAGAGAAAATGTGAACATCTCACTGTCAAGGTGTCAGTGGAAGGAACACACCTAAGCTACAGGGAACTGTAGCACTGACTCCAGGGGCTCACTGAACCTCTCTCACCCAGTCATGGGGTCAAAAGTCTGCACCTGAAAGCGCACCTCAAGCAACAGACTTGAAAAACTTCTAGTGACAATGAAGAGCAAAATATAACAAGGAGCTTGCAGATATATCTCTCCCCTCTTCACTTTTTTTCCCAGCTTGGGACTGAGAAATATTGACAGAGGTGGGTATATACCTAGGGAGCACAGACAGGATGGGGCATATATCCGAGTGAAATTTTTTTCCCCTGTGAAAAATAAATATGAATCAAAACTTGGAGAGCACTTACCTAATCTGTCTCTAAACAGTTTTTTCTCTGGTTCCTCCACTGCAGGGGTTTCTCTAATCTTGAAAGCAGGAATCTCACCAGACAGTTTTGAGGGTGGTAGATGTAGGCTTTTAACATCCTTGGCCCTATTCTCATTCTTTGACTCAGGCTCATGCTCTCTCCTTTTCAATTTTGTGGGATAATATAAAGACTGCTGAAGAGAAGAGCAAGTCGTGCTCTCTTTCAGCCTGGCAGCTCCGCTACTGGAATCACTGCTGCTTGTGCTGCAGGAGAAATCTGGTCTTGAAATCACTCGAATATCTTGTTTCCTTGAGGGTGTCTTGCTGTACTTTTTAACACACTTTATTTTAGTTCCACTGGGCTCATCACTAGCATAGTCACCATCAGAGAAATACAAATGTCCACCAGTAGGATCTACTCCCTGAGGCCCATTCTGGGAGGGACACTGAGCAAGGTGAGATTTGGAGTCATCATCACTGTTGGAGGATAAGCTGCTTGATTTACAGGATGAAGATGCAACATGCCATGCTGAGGCAGCTGTCCCTTTCTTTTGCCACTCCTGCTGTAAGGCTGAGGATGGGCTTCCTTTCTCCACAGCCTCAGGTAAGCTACCTGTAATTTTTACTATCTTATCATTGACCATCTTAAACCCAGTATGGATTTGTCTTTTGCTTTCTGAGCTCTGGCTCTCTGAAATAAGCTCCTGTGTGTGTAGCTGAGCCCACTTCTCACCCTGTGTGAATGCAGGGTTTGCATTCCACTCTGACTCTTTGATGTGATCTGGTTTTAGATCCTGAAGTAGAGAATGTTTTTGCAGGGCTTCCAAGGGGTTTTTTGCTCCTTCTGTGCAATGACCCTTTAGAGGCCAATCCACCCTACCTAGGTGCTTTTTCAGGATACCATTCACAGGTCTTCCATCTGTTTTGCCTGCTTGCCCAAGAGAATCCATATGATGATTTTCCTTTTCCTCACCTACTTGCAGGTTCATTTCTATTAATGTTTTTGGACTTGGTTGCAGGATTTCAGGACACCTTCTCTGTGATGAGCCAACAGGATTTTCCTTGGTGATCACTTGTTTTTCTTCCAAACTTTGCTCTATTACTTTTGCTTCACAGTCAGTCTGAGAATTTAACTCCCACTCAGCTAAAGCATTGTCTGCCTTTTTTTCACTTGTACCAATCTTCATGGAGCCACTGACCCGAAGACTGAACTGAGAGTATTCCCCTGGCTGCAGTATGCCTTTATCCACTTGGCCAGGCTGGGAGAGATGACCCCAGCAATCCAAACCAGCTCTTCCAGAATGCTTGCCATCATCTTTTAAAAGTTTCTGTTTATTTTTTTTTAGCCTTGTCATACTGTCCTTTTTTTTAAGAAAAGCCTTCCGAATTGTTACTTTTGCCTTGCTCTGAAAAGACACCCAAAATCCCAATAATCAGAGTCTGAGAATTGTTCTCCAGAAAGATACAGAATCGTAGACTCATGGAATGGTTTGAGTTGGAGAGGACCTTAAGTTCACCTAGTTCCAATCCCCCTGCCATGGGCAGGGACACCTTCCGCTAGATCAGGTTGCCCAAGGCTCTGTCCAACCTGGCCTTGAATCTTATTAATGATAACTGAAAAAGCTGAGATGCCAGAAGGCTTAAAGACAGTGTCTGTGGATAATGAGTATGTAAATAACATCCCTGAGACTACAGGGAAGGCACAAGAACTTTTAGAAGCAGTTGCTATAAGCCACCTCCACTAATTCATTAATAAAGTCAGATGGTTAGGATGGTGCTAAGTGTTTATATGATAGAAGATCCTGAAAGTTCTGTCTTGCTTTGTTTTTAAAGGAAGTTTGAGTGCTTTTTACCATGTGGTACAGAAATATGTAAGTGCCTCAGTTGCAGATTTTATTTCACCAGAGAGACATAAGGAAAACTCCTGAATGATGAGATATTTGTCTTCCAATTCAGCAAGCCTAGCAAAATTCTGAGTGCTGCCTCTAGACATAATATCACCTCAAACTGCACATAAGGCAAAAAACTAGAACAGTATTACTCTACCTGGCCCTTTAATAAAAACTGTATTTGGAAATATTCCCATTCTTGCATTAATGGCACATGAGAGACTGCATGGATAATTTAATCTGAAATAAACTGGCAGAACCAACCTTGAGATCTAATTTAGCCAAGTGACTTAAGCACAAACTATGACCAAGAAAGTATGTGAAATGAGGGGAAACCAGTGGGAAAGTGGGGAATATGTTTGTAGCTGAGTTACATAGTTTATTTACTTCTGGGGAAAATCTTTCAATATAACATGAAAGAATACTGGGAAAACGAGTTGCCATGGAAGGAGCCAAAACAGCTCACACAATACTCAATGCCATGAGAACGTGTCAAGAACAAAGTGAATGCACCAATGGCACAGTACCTGTTGCTCCTTCTGCTGTTTTTCTAGGAGGTAGTTGCCTACTTCAAGTTGTTCTTCAACAAATTCTTCAGAAGAATTCTTCTGTCTAATACCAATTGCTGGTGTGATTGGCCTAGGCAAGGAATAAGAAGGTACCTATTTGTAAGGTTCTCCAATCAGTCTTCTTTTGATAATTCTCATACAGCTGATGTTGAGTTTAGAACAGAAATGTTTGTTAAATGTGAAGAATGCTAATAAAAAGCCCACTATTATGTGACACCTAAGTCTCACCTTAAAAAATCCTGTCTAGACTACACATTCTACACATTAATTATGCTTTGAGCAAGCAACTTTATTTGGCTGGCATCAGTCTTCCCTTAAAATTATAAAATATCAAAAGAAAAAATATTTCAGGCATTTTCTCCAGACTAGAAATGATTACAGTCACAAAGAACTCATTGTCTCTCTGACAGACTGTCTCGAAATAGGTGGTGAAGAGGGACAGAGGAGGAAACTAATGTCTATAATGTTGTGGAGGGACAAAGTGAACTCTGGCTCAAAATGAAGCATAATATAGCATACATGAGCAGATCTTATTTCATTGGAAATATGCTTAGAGCTTTAATTTAGTCGCTTGTTAGTAATTCCTACCAAATGTTAAAAAATCTTGGGTTTAATAAAGGCATTGCTTACGCAGCATACTGCTGTCCTTCTATACCCCACCTCTGCCTAACAGCATTGTACCACTGATAAACTTTTTTTTGTCAGTCTGGTTCTGCCTGTTAGCATCAGCATGGATTAATAGGATTAGATTTGTAGAGAATACCTGTTGTTGATGAGGACTCGGCATTAAATAATGCACATTTTGGGGAACTTTATTTCAAACCAACTATAACCGGGGCCCATAGTAAAAATGTCACAGAGACCTGGAATACATTCTGTGCTTTAGTTTCATCCAGCTCATAAGATGAAGCTCATCCTGCTCATCCAGTTTCATAAGATCATGGTGTGAACCAAAGCACAAAAAGTGGGGATGACTGAGATAGATATATCAGAAGTCCACTGCTGATCCAAAAAGGCATATGTGGACAGGCGTACTTGCCCAGAGTTGCTTATGGTCCTGCCACTCCTTCTCAGCCTTCAGTTCTGGAGGTTCCTGTCTTCCTCCTCTGCGTAACTCCCACATGGTTAATGCACTAAAATACACTCAGGAAAAATACTCTCAGTCTGTACTTGCCTAGAAAGTTGCTGCTTTTCCTTTATACTTGATGGAAGCCTTGGTGTGCCAAAAAGCTGCTGCTTCTCTCTTCATCAGCTGAGGAAAGGTAACAACTCTACGAGCATTTCTTCCATCACTCATGTCAACCTACCCATTCTTGCCTAGCCATGAGCACCACCTCAGTATGCTGGTACAACTCCTTCTCTAATGCAATGATGAACCAGATCAGAGAACTGATGCAAGTTAAAAGTTACACCTCTCCAGATAACTTTAACAAGGATTACTTTGGTGACCTGTTCAATACATAGGCACATAAAAGTTGATCTTGGTAGAGATGAAGAAGCAGAGTAAGGACAAGAATATGAGCTATTAAGACTGATGCTGCCATTGCAAACTGATGGTGACAGCAGAAGAAATGATGGCATGACAAAAGATGTTACCTTTCCTTGCTAAATTTTGTCTTACTTCTATCCTTTGGAGATCATAGTTGCAAAACCAATTAATTTAAATTGGCTAAACCAGCATCCCATTATGTAGAAGCAGATCAGCTGTGAGTCCCTAGACCTGTTGAATCTCTGCCCATGCATACCTGCCACTCTCAAGTAAAGGAAAGAGCTTTTGTGTTGCAGATGTAACACATAAAGTACATGTACAGTCAAGAAAAACAAGCTTTTGTAGCTTGACTGACTGCTTAAGAAAACTTCTCACCTGTCTTCTGTGTTTCCAGTCTTCATCTTTGCCTTTGTATCAAAGGGAAATGGAGAAATCTCCTCCTTTACTTGTTCTCTTTGTTCTTTGAAATCAGAAAAAGTTTCAGGGAAACTCCTTTCTTTTAACTGACTCTTCTCTAAGCAGCAGGAAAAAGGTCAATGAAAACAAAGTTTTTATAGAACGAATAAATGAAAATAAACCTAATAAAATAAATTCAAAATGTTTATATTTTCAACAACATATGCAAGATTTTGATTTTTGAACACACTTTATAGAACACAATTGAGTTAAGTAGGTAGGAGTACGCAACCCATGAAAAAAAGAGGCACCTTATACTCAAGACTAATTGCTGGAGATAAAGAAAGGGTAAATGGCATGATTTATACTCCTTGTCTCTATAAATTTGTAACGCTTGGTTAATGTATTCACTGCAGAACATTGCAGTGAAGACACTTTGCTAGGCAGTACTGAACTACTCATGTGTCTGTAATTGTGACCTGCAAGCCAGTTCATTAAATAGTTTAACAAGCAGTATTTGTACACACAAGCCTTTCTAACTGAACATTTTCTATTCTATTTTCAATTTATTCTATTTTTAATTTCTATTCTATTTCACAAAAATGAACCTTGTCACCTGCCTTGCAGAGATGATACAGCAGGTTGACAGCAGCAAGGGACGTAGAACCCACATGTCCTTCCTTACAGTCTTGTGTGGGGCTATGCTGTCTCCAGAATGTAATAGAAGTGCCCTAGCACTGTAATTTTTAACTAGTACTTCCCAGTACAAGGCAAGAACAATGTTTCCAAGCAGCTGTGTAATTCACCTTTGTTTTCTTCTCTGTTTTCTTCTTGAGCATCTTGTCTGGCAAGTTTTTTTGTGGGGGTCTCAGGATGCTGAAGCAATGGCTCAGTGCTTATCCCTTTAAATAAAGATGTGAAGTGTTATGCAGGTTGTTGGTACACTTATGTTTATGCCTCCAGCGGTAAAAACCCACACTTGTCACAACACTTAGGAGGGTCTCAGTTCAGCTCAGTCCACATGCACACAATTAGCTGAAGCATATTTCAAGGGCAACTGCACTGACCAGCTTCCAGCAAGGAGTTAACCTGAGGGACTAAGGTCTCTGCACCTTCCAGCCTTAGTTTAGCATACATGAAGCAGATCTCAGTCAGTGCTGCTGGCAAAAAAAGCAGTCGTACCTCCCCCTGTCCTCATGTGTTCTTGTTTTCAGGTTCCTCCTGTCCTCATCTACTCCCCCTGTCTTTCTTTTGTGCTGGCAGAAGTATTCCTGAAGCTCCCTGATAAACTTCACTGAGGAGCTGACCCAGGTTCAGGTTAACACAGCAAGAAATAATAATGCCAGGCACAAAAAAAAAGAGAGAAGATTCTTTCAGTGAGAGTATCAGTCCTGAGCTAGCTTAAAGAACATGAAATTAATGTTCCAATTATACTATGGGACTGTCTCACAGCATCAGAGCCAGATCTTACTATAAAAATTCAAAGGAATCAAAGATGTTGGTCTGATTTACATCCTCTTTCTTTTCAAGTGGCTTCATTCCCGCCTCTTTTTATTCCTCTTCCCCACATTCTGAAATCAACTTTTAATTTGCTGTAAATTTGCTCTTTCTTCTTTCTCACCCTTTGGTATCCACTTCCTACTTCTTATTCTTCTCCCCTGAAATACAACATACTCCCTACTTCATATAACTTATCTTTTCCAATTTAATGACTTTCTGCTCCCTTTATATACAAGGCTCAGTTTCTGCTAGTGTGAGAGGCAGGATGACTATGATTCAAACAACAAAAAAATCAAGTTTAAAATCCTTTCAAAGGATTTTAACAAGCCCTCATCAAAGCAAAGCACCTTCTTTTGACCCGCAACAAAATCATTAACAATCACTAGCAAGTGCACAATAGCCTTAACTTCAGATTTCCAGTGCTTTTTACCCACCTGAATCTGAAAGCTGCGCGTGCTCTCCTGATATTTCTGAACTGCTCTCATTTGGCATGAATAGCAGGGATCCGCTTTGCTGAGCAGAGCGCATTGCCAAGGGAGAGGTCTGTAAGTGCTCCAGGCTCTCAACTTGGGAAGGACTTTCTGATGGGAACTGGACAGGAATGGAAGTAGCTGGACAGCACAGAAGGTGTGGCATCATAGCCACTATGTGAGAAATAGAAAAGCCTGAAAATAATTACCAGAGAAGAACAATTAGGGAAGCGTAAGACAAATATTTTGCACCAACCTGTAAATCTCTTGCGGAACTGGTACTGCACAGATCCACTGTTGTTCTCTATTTCCCTGGTGGTTTTCATGTTCAGAGTGAAATAACCGAATTCTTCATTTAAACTGTAAAGCATGCTCGCTGCAACCACAAGTCACAGCCAAAATCACTGTTTGCTACAGGGGTGCTGAATTACAGGGAATTTATAAATCCTGAGCATGTAAAACAAACATTTCCCCTAGAATTTCTTAATCCCCTTAACAAGCAAGAGTGTTGCAAAGTGTCCCTGAGGCACTTCTCAGTGCAAAAGATAGGAAGGTTTGCATGGTTGCACATCTTATTAGAAGACTTTCAATTGAAAAACATGTAAGGAGTTTTGCACAGGGACCAGAGGCCAGGCTCACTACTTCCCAGAATGAAGTATCTCTATAAGGTTACAAAATTAGGCTCACTTCTTATTTTCTTTCTCCACACCATCATTCCATTTTGTCCTGTGCCCTGACTCCAACAAGAAGGGTAGAGAGTGCCTGCAACCAAAATTGCCTCACCCCCACTTAAGGCTTGTTTTGAAAGAAGGCTGCTTTGTGGATTCAAATGCTGTCAGAAACTACCTCAACAAAACCCCAAAATCCAATTTGCTACTTCTGGGCAGATGCTCGAACCACACTGCTAGCAGGTGGGCAGAGCCACTTCTGTCCGTGTTACCACGAAGCTTGGAATTTGAGTGAGAAAACTGTGCCAGATCAATGCACAGGTGGAGGCAGGGGATGCCTTAGGCTGCTTCAGCTCCTACCACATGGGCTAGGTGAAACTGCAGCAAGGGACGTAGAACCCTTGTCAGGATAGATAACCTCAGCAGGTTATCTGAGGAGCAGCAGCAACCCAAGGATCACCTTAATCTTCCTATGCCCTCATGATGCTCCTGTTATGTAGAAGCAGCCCTATAAAATCCAAGCAAGTGCTGCCACAAGTCTACATGATTTCCCTAAATACTCCTTTCACATAAAGCTCACATGCTGAGAAGAATGTGCTACTACAGTGGACAGGGTGGGAAGGGAGCAGGGGGCTCTTCTTTGATTGCTAAGCAGATGGTGTTTACTAGCAATGCGCTTGGTATGGTATCAGAAAAAATGAAGCTGTTGAAGGATTGTATCATGGTGCAATGAACAGGTAGCTTTTCTGTTAAAAGCTGTAGCTTTCATATACATATGTACAGGAAAAAAAAGGCTACTTCATCGTTTCTGTAATGCTCACCACTATACTATAATTTTCTGCAGTACCATTCAGATCTGTATTTCAATTGAAGTTCACACAAAAGACTGCTATTAAACATAAAGGACTTCTCCTCATGGTTCTCCTGAAATTTTAATATACAAAGGTGGAAATAAGTGGTTTTTGGGGTTTACAGCTTATGTGTAATGTGTGTAAACAAATTAAAGTTTTAGCCCCTCTGCTAGAAGAAGAGCCCCCAGGCACTGAAAACAACTATCAAACCTTCTCTTTATTTAAGGAGCTGTGCCTTTAACTGCTGAAGTGCAAGCATCAGCAAGTGAGGGTGCTGCAGCTTCAGGAGGGATTCCTCAAGTACCTGGGTTGTAAAGCGCAATGATTTTCTGCTGTTCAGCCACCAGCCTTTGCAGCTGTTCCATCTGCTGCCTCATCACCTGGTCCTGCTGCTCTGGAGTCTGAAAATGTCATGAAGATATACTATCAAACTACATTTCTGGATGTTTTTTAATAGAAAGAAATATCATATCTGGACTTTGTGGACAGGTATTTCTTAAAGTGTATTAGTTTTAATAAAGTATGTTAACATTTGTATTTAAGTGTCCACACAGAGAAAAGTTTCTCTCCCTTTTGTGCTGAAAGACACAGAAGAGAATGGTGGCAAAAGCAAACCAGCAGCAAAATCTGGCAAGGCACATTCTGCCTGCACGGTGTCAGTGTACCCTTTGAGCTGTAAAATGGCAAAAGATTATTGCAAACTAACCTGTTCTGTGTTTTTGTAGGTGGAAGCCCAAATGTTCACCCCAGGCTCTGAGGCAGGGAGCAGAGGAGGAGTCAGCATTTCCAAGATGTCTTTTGCATCATGAGGTCCAGCTTGGATTTCACTGGAAGCCAACTTTTGAGGAAAAAAATCAGAGCTAGACGAAAAATGTAATCCCCTTGCATGCTGAAAAGCTTGGTTGTGGCCCAAGTTATCTGTTGAAACATTACTGTTGCTCATCATAGCACTGGCTTCTGAACTGTATAAAAGTGGACACTCCTTGCTGGAGGACTCACTCATATTTTCAACCAAACCCGAGGTAAAAGAAGGCACGACCTTCTCAGTAGTTATGTTGGAAGATGGCACCATGCTTGCCAGATCACTAGCAGTCTGCTGTGACATGCGGTCTTCCTCCTTAAAAGCATCTGCTTCCACGTCCTGCTCTCTGAAATCCATGTTAGGGATGTGCAATAGAAACCATCATGAAAAATGTGCCATACTGACATAGCAAATCCTATGATTTGTCTTCTTTCCTTTCTTTCTTTCTTTTTTATCCAAGAGATTATTCTTTTTAGGCCAGGCTGAACGTAAAATATCTTCTGGGTTCAGAAACTGCAAAACATACATATAGCTGTATTTATAATTTTGTATATGAATAAGTATATATAAAGTAATTATATGTGTGTATATATATATAGAAATACTCTTAGGATACATGCAATACAAGAAACCTATAAAATCACAATATTTCTGCCAGCTAGAATGGCTTAGGAGGTACTGCCTCCTCTTTCACCATTAAATCCTAAAGTTCGGACAAACAGGAACAGACGTAAGACTTGATTACAATAGAAAACAGAACTCATTCACCACTAGAAGCACCTGCCAAAGTGTCCTGACCTTGTCTTTCAGCTAGAAATTCAGGCTTTAAATTCAGAGAAAGTGCTTAATGTCCAAGGACGACTGCAGAAAGAAAGGGATAGAGACAACAGAAAGGAGAAAACGTGGCATGTGAAAAAAAATCAAACACAAACAACACTAGAAAACTGCCTGATGTTTAATGCTCAGAGGAATGTTTATTTCAGATAGACAGAATGACACTGCGGCTTGCATCCATTCTCCCTGAGACTAGTACAGCTGAGGTGGCTGCACAGCACATTCTGCTTTCCCTCTTTAGTCACTTGGCTCCACTCCCTCTGAGGCAGGACCCGGGCATTTGCTACTTCCCTTATCAAATTGGGATAGGGGAGTATATTTCAGCAGCTGAAGATAGTGAGTTCCTCATCTTGTCTGCTATGGGAGGATTCAAATGTGGCTTGTTTGCACTCCTTGAGTAATGTGGAGTCTCCAAGAACTTAATTCACTTGCAAGAAAATTATTTAATTCCTTCTTCCTGCTTTAATGCAAATGGTTTGCGTAAGACATCTACACACCCTACAGATGCATCAAGCGTAGCTAGGGAACATTATGTTGTCTGCAGGCTTAAACTCCCTTTAGAGTTATCTACAGTTCCTCTGGAAACATTTTGGAAATCTACAAATCTAAGCCAAAGGAAGTCCAGGATGTCTGGGCAGATGCTTATGCACTAAAATAAGAACCCTACAGAATGGGTCTTCAATAGGAATGAAAAGAAAGAAAAAGGATAGATCCGAAAGCATGGGCTAAGAAACCACATCTGGAGAAAAGAGTAGATAGAGCTCATGACCCTATAATGCAGTTCCCTCCAAAGCCTAAGAGGGAACACCAAGACCCAAGTCTCCCTGTTCCTCTGCTGTCAGCAACAGCATTGGTTGTATCCTGGTGTTGTGCAGGTGTGGCCATGAGAATTTGCTTCTCTTCAGATCCCCACTTCAGGTCAAACTCAAGTGGAGCTAAAAGTTCCAGCCTGCCAGGGGGTTTTCTGAATATAATGCTGTATGCAAGTTGGTTGAGTCTTTTTTTTTTTTTTTGTTTGCTTGATTTTCTTTTTTAAAACTTGGGAAACAGCATATACCCACAAAAAACACTAAGCTATTTGTGGGGTACAAAGTTCAAATGCTGAGCAGTCAACAGCTGCCAGCATAAAGGTTACTCTGAGTAGTAAGAGGCAATACAAAGGCTGCTGATTGCCTGTCCCAGTGACATCACATTTTGCACTGGGCACATAGAGACTCCATGTCCTGGTCATGCTTTCTCCAAAATACAAATGAAGGAAATATAATCTGAAGACTAAGAATGGTGGGATCTGTAAATGGGCAATATTTGCCAAAAGTATCTCCAAACACATACTTCACTTTAGGCACCGTAAGGAGTTAGTAAGCAGAAGCTTTCACCCACAGCCCTGATCCCTGTGTTTCTTCCGGGACTGCATCATTCAATCGAAGCAACACCAAGCCTCTCCATCTCCAGGCAACAAAGTAATCCCTCAGTAAATGTGGCCAAAGCTTCAAAATTGCTCCCTGTGAGATAGAAATGCCTTTGCACAGAGCACCTTGGCAGCTGGACAAAGCAAACAAGGAAGCACAGAACAGGCTGACGGTTGCCTTGTGAAGTGTCTGTGCATATTCTCCATTTTAGCAGATATTTTTCATTTCAAAATGCTTATAAAAACACTAACCTGCTTTTTCTCAGGTGGTTTCCTAATAAATATTTGACAAAATAAGTAAGTAAAATACTTTGCACTTTCCCATGGAATTTTAAAGCACTCAACCTGTTAAATGCTTGCGTATAGTCAGTATGCCTATGTATATGTGACCTGATCTTTAACACTACTGAATCCTCACAAATTCCCCTGGAAAAAAGTAGAAATTTCACTGAAAGCCCTGACAGTTTTAATAAAGTGCCCCAAAATAACACTAGGAAGTTAATCATATGTGCTCAGGTCTGCAGACCTAGCTGAAGCCTCAGAGCCAGCCTGGCAGCCCTGCCAGAGTTGCCAGTGATGGGCACACAACAGGGAAGCCCTCTTCCCATAGCACTGTCAGAAAGACTTTTGGGAGAAGAATTTTCCTGAACCCTGGAGCAGTTGCCAGTGTCTCCCTGCTGGAGACAGGAATGAGAAGTTATTATCTGCAAATTTTGCTTCTGCTTTTTCAAATTTTATTATTAAGAATGGAGCAACAGCCATAAACTTGATGCATGTCGGGAAACAGAACAGGGAGACTCAAATCAGTGGCAATAATTTTCCTTTAAGCAGCACAGAATATGAAATAATCAACAGGAATTGAAGTGCTGAACACATCCTTCACCCACTGCACTCTCCAAAATCTGATGGCTTTTTTATTCTATAGCTGCACTGCTTTGATATCTAACAATCTCAGGCACAGATCTTGATCCTTCTTTGCTGGGAATGGCACAACCCATAGCAAAGTTACAGTTATTTTATAATCTTATGCAAATAAGTTTGCAGCTGCATTGTGGGTTACACTTGGCTTCTGTAAACATGAGCATACAATATAAACCCAACAATAACATAAAAAGGATTAAGTTTCTCCATTAATTCCCATTAACTTCTGTATGCTTTAGTCATATTTAATTGTAACCTTCAAGCTTTTTGTTGTAAGAAACGTGCTGAAAAACACTTTTAGAAGGTGTATTGGATAATGATGTTTTTTAAAAATTATTAATGACTTTGTGAAAAGTTTGCATTTGCTTATTTTTCATTATACTTTGAGATTTTTTTATTCTTACACAACATGCAATTTTTTGATGATGTAATAGGAAACCATACATTTATTTAAGGTGAGGAACATCATAGTAATTTACTTGTATTCAATTCTTACTTGTTCCGTATGACCACAGTGGCTGGTGCACTTGAAAGCTACTGTTTGACAACTGATAAAACTCATTACTGTGATCACTGACATCAAACAGTGGCAAATTATATCTAATCTAGGGCCAGTTCCACATGTGTTGTCTCAATATTTGCTCCTGGAGCATTGCTGATGCCACTGAAGTTAAGAGGAGCAGTCTGAAGCCCTTTGTGCGCAGTGGAGCAGCACTGCTCCTCACCCCAAAAGAGACACTGCCTCTGCTATGGCAATATCCTTCTGCAAAGTCTGCATACCTTAACATTGGTGCTTCTAGTATTTTCCCTCCTTTCTTCAAATGGAGTCCAGGTCTTCTCCCAGCAAGATGCTGCCAGCTGCCTCCCTAGCAAGTCTTTAAAAGCAGCAAAAACATACAGCATAGGCTCATTTTCCTCTTTTTATTTTCCAAATCTCTCCTTTCCACTCAGGAGCCAGCAGCCCAGCAGATGCTTGTCCCAAGAAGCCTGTGCTGCAGTGTGGAAGCAATAGCAGTAGTATGACCTCCGTACTCAGCTTCTGGTACTTCCTCCTATTTTTTTTTTTGGATTAGCAGTTCCAGATTGAGCTCATGACTGTGTCAGCGCCTCACTGCAAAAGCCTAATGCAAGGGCTTGCTCCTCCTGGATCAGTTACTTGTTCACAAGGTTTGTTTACTAGCCTGGAGTGTACACTACCGGCAACTTAGTAACAGTCCCACAATTCTATGCAATGATCTAGTTGGCATGAGTTACTCTCACTAGAGCCCATTTACCATCTACTATTTAGGATACTCTAGGGTGCTTGTACTGCATGTAATTTATCTTGGCCTCTGTAAAGACTCTCCAGGAGAGGTTTCTGTTGCCTTGTATATTTCCTATTCAAGTTTCCCCATAGGAGAATTGCTGCCACAGTTGAAAACTTCTGAATCTGTTTGTTTTGTTTTGCTTTCTCTTTGCAGCAAAAAACAATACCTCCCTAAGACAAAACAAAGAGGCATGGGCAACTCAATGAAACTTGCCCTCCGAATAGAACAGTAATTAAAAGCAGCTGGAGAATTGACTTCAGCCTTCCTCTCCTGTTGTTCATTTCTATAAATTAAGCCCTACGCAGAAGAGGAATTCACCAAATAACCTGAAATTCTGAAATGGGCATATGATGCTTTTTTTCCTTCTACAATCTGTTGCTGTGTCTCAGAAGAACAGAAGTTTGCAGGTAGAGTTAAAAAGGGCCAGAGTTTAATGCTCTGCAGACACTGGCATTTGCTATGAAGGAAAAACAAGATTTCTGTTGACTGGAGGATGTCCCCACCATCCGAGAAAGAAAAATCAAGTAATTGGTCATGTGTACTGATATAAATCATAGAATCAAAATGAGTACAAATTCTGCAGTTACACAAAGGCAATTCAAACCCACAATGCAAAAAGACATGGCTTGGGGGAAAAAAGTAAATTGTATGACTGTGCTGTGCTTCGTAATATGCCTCTGTTCATTCAGGCTGCAAGTAAGTTTTGATTACATCTACAAAGTTATAACATCTATTTAAGGTCTGACATTCCTGTGCATCTCTTGTGATGGGAAATCAGTACAGACGCTGCGTTATGCTTTCAGGCAATTTGTACGGGTTTTAACCACTAGAGGGAAATCTGGCACTATTCTGAGTGAGCAAGCAGACTAAAATCGAAGCACACAGATAATTTTTTAAAATGTAACCATAAAAATAATTTCGCATCTAAAAGAAACACATGCTCTCTGAAATAATCTTAAGGCATTCTTAGGATAGTATCCTTTTCTTACAATATGTTGTGAGACAGACTAATTCACCTAAGACACAATAAGACTATTTTCACTTTCCTTATGGGTCTTCCTTAGAAACCAAACTTAGAAATCAAATTCATACATTCTAACAAAGAGTACACTATCTGTATCTTGTATTTTCTTTTCTCTTTCATTCTGTATTTTAATAATGGAATATGGAACATAGAAATTGTTCTTATAAAAACATAATTGATACTATCAAAAATAATAACATACTATGTGGACTAGAAGCAAAACTTGATCTGATATCTACTACAAATTCATAGGTTAAAAACTGGATACTAGCAGAAGATGGACTAAGAAAATCAAGGATAGCAATTAGAGTTCCAGTTGTAACTACTTTAATGGCTCCTTATCTCTGTAAAAGTGTTTCAGAACTGGGACAGAACATGCAACAAAACCATGGCTGGATGATTCAATCCAGGCTAAGAACTGAACAAACAAGAAAAATCACACAATTTGCTGGTAGTTAGAGAGTTTTTTCTTTTATAATTCCTAACTACTAGATAGTACAAATTCTTCACAAGTGTGAAAAAACTACAATGTACTGTACTGAAGCATCAGGACTGTCTATGGCTGATGTAAATTAAGATCCCAGATATTCTCTGTTTTGAAGAAAAGCTCTTACTTCAATGTTTGTCCATGGTTTCTTATGGAAGGAGCTGAGTGTTCTCTGCTCCTCCTAATCCTCAGTGAATCACAAGTTTATCATAGAATAAGTTGAAAGAGACCTTAAAGACCAACTAGTTCCAACCCTCCTGCCATGGGATGGGGTTACAGATTAAATGCATATTATTAAATTTATTAGTATCAACTAAAAAATATATATAGGAATGGCAAAGCTATGCTGAAACTGAATTAGAGATTTAAAAAGTTTTGATGGAAGAATATTAATTTGACTGGTTCAACTCAGCTTTATACATATAGATCAAATTGATAATGCAGTAATTCAGTATGTATCTAATAAAAGACAACAAAAATTAAGGGAAGACGATGACTCCACTAAAAATATGAATGGTGCATCTAGATACACAGTTGGGTTACATGATACCTTCAATCCAAAGAAAACTGACTATGGATATCAGCAAGAAAACTGTACAAGCAGCAAGGTTTTCAATTTGGGGGGGAAAGGATCCTGAACTGGTAGATAAGAACTTTCACCACCAAATTAACTTTTTGTTTTCTTGGCTAAATAAAACCCAAATGCTTTTCCAACTCAGGTTAGATAATGGAGTTCATTCAACCAAAAATGGAGAACTTCTGTTTAAGAACTTGTCATAAAAGGAACTTAACTGTGTTCAAAGCTGCCCAGAGAACAGCTCCTTGTTTAGTAGTCACATCGTTACCACCATGTCCCACGTCATTCACACACAATAGAGGAGTTGTCATTTAATTCCCTTTTCAGCCTGAAGGACCTGCAACTATACTGCTCAGAAGAGAGTTCAGAGCTATTGGTGTAGTACAATTTAAGGGTGAAACAGGCTCCTTTTTTTTGTTTTTGTTTTTGTTTTTTAAAGCTGCATTTTGCATAAACAGCTTCAAAAAGGCTATGAACTCCTAACACACAGGTGGTGGCAGGAGGTGGTAGGAGGGAATAATATCCTGACTGCTCAGCAACAACATTAAAAGCACAGATTATGAGCCTCTTTCAGTGGTTTTGTGAAATCATTTCGTTGGTTTTTATTATTGTATCTGGAAATTAACCGGAAATGTCAAAGCATTTTAGATATTTCATGAGACATACTGTTTTGACGTATTTAAAATGTTATCATTTTAACTTAATCTAAAACTATTTTTTCTAATTCTGTGCAAATTCTGAAAGCTATGAGTACCATCTTCTTGATACTTCTGTAGAAAAAACCCCCAGATTTTCCCAATTCTTGTTAACAAGATTGCCCTACAAAGATCCAAAGCAGAGATTGGCATCAATAATGAAATCAGTTATGCATGTACTTAATATACTTAATTGTGTACTTAATCATTACCAATAGCCTTCCATGACAAAAACTTTCCTCTTTAGACTGTTTTTTCCCTGTTTCTCTTTAGCTTCCACTCATTATCTCGAGCTGCTGTTTACCTTTGCACATAATTTTCATTTTCTTTCGTCTGCCTTTCCTTGCTAGTAGCAAAGCCCAAATGACTTTGATCTCTTTTGACAACTGTGACTATCTTGAAGGTTCACCAGGTTACAGGGATCACTCTTCTAAGAAAATTAATAAATAGAAAAGGTAGCACATAAAATTTAATTGCCATGGGAAGAAAGTTGTCACTTTTTATAGCGAGCCAATTAATAAATTAAGTCCATTTTCTGGATGATACATGTCAGAAAAGAGGTGTAGCTTTAGGCTCCCTACACTAAGATATTATGTCTTTATTTAACGCTGTGCACTGATAACCTGCTTCCTTCTGAACTGCTTAAATGGGAAATGTCAAGCAGGGCCACCATGGGGCCACCAAAAGCAGAGTGGAACCCATTAACAAGCAGAGACCCTGTACTTGGCAACCAATACCACAACCCTGCCCCCAGCTCAGGGAAGATATGAACTGTCTTCTTGAAGCTTATCAGCCACATCTTCTGTGTGTATGACATGACACAAAATCATATCTATACTTCTCTCTTTAAATTGGTATGAAATGAGGACTTATATAAACCAAATCTTTTTTCTTCAAAAATAACCGATGGAATGCATGCAACAAAAAAGAAAATTTCATTATGTATTTTGTATGCACAGCTACCACAACACGAAAATAATAAATAGCAGCACCCATAGCAAGCTACGAAAAGTTACTATGAAAGAAACACACGAGTTCCTATAAATCTGTGCTGTTTTCATGCGTTTAACTCCCAACACCAACTCCAGCTCTCCTGTCAGTTCTGTTGCCATGTCCTCCAAAGAATATTCGAGGTCCCATAAGCACCATCCACTAGCCAACCTACCACTGCAGCTGCCTGTCACTGAACACTGGGCAGTGGGGCTCCCGTCTTCCACTGCTTTTGCTCTGAACTGGTCTTGCACTATTACCTTATGTTAGATTTCACAAGTGGTAAGAACGTATTGCGCTTAAATTAAATTTTTAACTACCCACAGTTCTGGTCTGTAGTTGCACCCAAAATTTGAATAAGAAATCCAGCACCCCATGGATTGGAGCTGCAGTTCTGCCTGCTTATCAGCCCCTTGAGAGCCCATCCTACCCTTCACTCTGTTTCTCTTCGATACAGGGTGATCAAGCATGGCAATTGAGATTTTGGCTGTGCCTCAAAGTGGGATATTTAGCAAGACCTTGACAGCAGCACAATTCATACCTCAAGTCCCACACATGCACTGTTTCTCCTTCCCTTAGCAACTCTTCTCATCCACGAGAATTGGGAGAGAGCTGGGTATGTTTTCTACTTTAAACATAATTTCCAGTGAGCATTTTTCCCTCAGACAGCACAGCGGCTAGGGAGCTGTGTTGCCTCCTGTGTGAGGCAGATATCCCGTCACTGCCATCCCTAAGTTGCCAGTGTCCCTCATGGTTACCAGGGGCTGGTAACCCATAAGGCAGCCTCCTCCATGAGGAAAAAATTCTTTACAATGAGGGTGGTGAAACACTGGCATAGGTTTCCCGGAGAGACTGTGGATGCACCATCCCTGTAGACATTCTGGGCCAATCTGGACTTGGTTCTGGGCAACCTGATCTAGTTGAAGCTGTCCCTGCTCATGCAGTGGGGGTGGACTAGATGACCTTTGAAGGTCCCTTCCAACCCAAACTATTCTGTGGTTCTATGATTTCCACTGGCAGTCTGTCAGCAAGCTGTCCCCAGAGAGACAGTGACAGGGTCAGCAACAGCCTTTTGGCCACCATGTCATCCCCCAACCCCACCCCAGTGGCCACTGGGTCAGTGTTTGGATTGTTTTGTGGCTAAAGGCCAGTGCAGGCATGGCAGCAAGACCAGCAGGAGGGTGGGCATATGCTTTGGAGCTTCACAGGGCTCTGCCCAAGAGCCACCATAGCGCTCACTGGGCTTCAGTCATCAACTTCCTACGCTAGGGCACACCCCTCCATGAAGCCTGTGAAGGAGAGAGCTATGCTATTTAGGTATGAGTGAACTTGTGCTGAACTACAGAATATTTTCAAAGCAATACACTGGCAAGAAACTCTTAGATATGAGGGTATTTTTTTCCTTTGCAGGAACACTATTTATTGGTTGAATTCTCTTCCAGAATATCATCATGCTATATACAGCAAATGCATGCATCCGCATTTAGATAATTTTGTATCATATTCTTGCATAAGTTGCTATTCAGTCATGATAAATATATACAATCTTTATCACACCTGGCACTGATATTTGAAAACCCCACGCTGAACTGGATGGATTGTACCAGCTAAGGCAGCACTAGTTTCCTGTGGTGCCATATCAATGCCTTTCCTTCAGGGATGTTCAGCTCCAGCATTGTCCTTCTTAGCCCTTTGGACTGCCACTAAACAATTTGGCTATTAATCCAAGCTCTTCAGCTATGAACTTAAAACAAAACAAAACAAAATTTTAACAGCAATCTGCAAATTGCATTAATTTACACAGCGTAGGAGTGCAATGTCCCACACAACAGCAAACCCAGACATATGGTACGTGCTTTCATTGCAGCAGAACTGTGGAGGGCTGGCAGGTAGTTCAGCAAGCTCCAAAGAGTGGTGCACCTCTTCTCTCCTCCACCCTGCCCCTCTGCCCTCCAGTTCCTGCTCCTGTCAATCTTGCCATCCCACCATGACTACTAAGGTGTGGTGGAGCTCACTCAATGACCAGAAGATCCACTGAGGGTTTGCTGAAAAGTCATGGCTAAGCAGAAGTAATTGCATTGATTATAAATATTCCTATATTTATAGTGAGTCAAATGCTGACTCAGTAAAAATTCTGACCAAATTAAGTCAGACTCTGTTCTTATTTATAGATATAGTCCTTAATAATTTCTGAAGCTAATAACATCAATTTTCTGTATGCATATTTTTGCTAGTAAATCCATTCCTAATGAAACTTCACTAATGGTAGCTAAGTACCAAGAAATATATCATAGAATTATAGAATAGTTAGGGTTCGAAAGGACTTAAAATCATCAAGTTCCAATTCTCCTGCCATGGGCAGGGACACCTCAAATCATGCCACCCAAGGCTATGTCCAATCCGGCCTTGAACACCACCAGCGATGGAGCATTCACAACTTCCCTGAACAACCCATTCCAGTGCCTCACCACCCTCACAGGAAAGAGTTTCTTCCTCATATCCAACCTAAATTTCCCCTGTTTAAGTTTGAACCCATTACCTCCTGTCCTCTCACTACAGTCCCTAATGAAGAGTCCCTCCCCAGCATCCCTATAGGACCCTTTCAGATACTGGAAGGCTGCTATGAGGTCTCCATGCAGCCTTCTCTTCTCCAGGATGAACAGCCCCAACTTTCTCATCCTATCTTCCTACGGGAGGTGCTCCAGTCCCATGATCATCCTCGTGGCCCCCCTCTGGACTTGTTCCATGTCTTTTTTTTGTTGAGGACACCAGACCTGCGCACAATACTCCAAGTGAGGTCTCATACTTTGTCACTGATCAAGTTACAACAAAAAGTGTTGGAAATCTTGCAGTTCTGTACTGTTTACTGACTTTTAAATAGTGGAGTGTGAATTTCAGCTAGAAACAAACAACTTTTCACAAAGAGACATTCACTAGTTTACCAGCTATTCCAGAACCTGAATCCTGTGCCTAAAGATGAGAAGAATCTCTCAAGCAAAGCCCCATTCTCTGTTCATAAGACACTCTCAGGAGATGTCATAAAACCTTTCTATGGATATCTAAGTGTTCTCTTTAATTAATAATTTTATTTTCTTCTAATATTCTCTTTAGTAGGCGCTGTTGCCTTTGACCAGTGTTAGCCTTGGTGTAAGCAGGTCCCAATGAGCAGTGAGAGTGTAGCACTGGGTCTACAAGACCTAACACCTAAGACCAGCTATGTCAGCAGCTTTGAACTTGTTTCTTCATTTCTGTTTGTTTTCCTTGCCATACTTTGCTCAAAATGCTGTTTCTTTAGGCTAGTATTGTCACAGTGTGACCTGCCTGCAACAAAAGCAGAGTGTAGATCTACACTTAAATAGGTTTTCAGGGAGTAGTAATTGACGGAAACAATATAAACATAAGTAGAATGAGCTTGGACATAGCCTGATTAATTTATTTAGCATTTTGGGGATATTTCAGTGATGTAGGACAGATGAAAATCAATTCTTCCTTAGAAAACAAGGAGGGTTCCTCTTCAAACTTCATTTTCCTGATTATTCTAAGAGATTGCACCTTAGGAGACTGTGAATGGTAGAGAGATGAATAAGATTTCCATTTTCTATGGGACTGTTATTATTTTTTTGTAATTCTTTTCCCGAGAGGTGCTTAGACCGTGAGAGGTCCCTTAAATGTCAGAGAAGCCTAAATGACTTGCAGTCACAGGCACAGTGACTCTGGTATGGGTTGCTCAGTGAGAAGAGTCCTTCATTAGTAATGGTGTTCAAATTGCATTACATAGTAAAAGAAGATCCATTGTCAGTAAGACTTTCAGTAGTCTGTCTTGAATGATAAACATCAGAATTTGACCTTGAACTACGCTTATTGTATTTCTTGTATCTCATGCAACATAGGTCCTTCATTATCTTCACAAAATAACTTCTGAACTTCACTCCAATAAATGCGTAAAGCACAGGGTTCATGCAGCAGTGTAAAAATGCTATAGCTTCAGTGGTGTATTTCGCATAGGCCATTATCTTGTCGTTTTCACAAGATTTGTCTATCTTGCCCATATTTATGGCTGTCATTAGAAGAACAATATTATAAGGTACCTGGCAAACTAGGAAAACAGCTACAATTAATACAATCACACGGATTGCTTTGTTTTTTTTGGAATTCTGAGCTTGTTGTAAGGATTTGACAATGAATGTATAACAAAAAATCATGAATATGAAAGGTATGAAGAATCCAAATCCAACTTGTAGGCACAGCAGCAGTGATTTCAACATTGTGCTTTCAGACATTCTATCAAATCTCTGATCACAAATCTTTTTGGTTTCATTGGTGGAGAAGCTGTAACTTTCATTGTAGAGAAAAGATGAAGTAGAGATTAAAATTGATGATACCCACACAGCCAAACAAATGAGTTTACTGTGTGCAAGTGCTCTTGCCCTGAGTTTAAATGACTTTGTTGCTTGTACAATAGCAATGTACCGGTCTACGCTGATAAAGGCCAGAAGTAGCATGCCACAGCTGAAGTTGATTGCATAGATACCTCTGGTGATTTTGCAAATGAAATCACCAAAAATCCATTCATGAGTGGCATAATTCACTGCCCACAGTGGAAGAGTGAGAACAAATAGTATGTCTGCTATGGCCATGTTGAGGAGGTACACATCCGTCATGGACTTGGTTCTTTCGTATAAAGCAAAGGTCATCACTACGAAGATGTTACCAACTAGGCCGATGATACAAATCAACGAATATGCAACTGGTAGAAATGTTTTTGTGAAGTTCCTGACTTCCAGTTTAGAACAAGGCTGTGTGATTAGAGAAGTGTAGTCTGAATAGTACTGATATTCTGAGGTACATGAATCTGTCTGTAAAAGAGAAGATCAACAGTTAATACCAGAGGTATTAATCTCTAGTTTCTATGTAGTAGAAAGATGATAGATAACAAAGTCATACAAATATAGTACTTTTGAAAACTTTCATAACTTGGTATACAAGCATTATAGGGCATGTTGATTTGAAATAGAAGTGAAATTTCTCTTATGATAAATGTAATACTTCTATTCAGACCTTCTCATGTCTCAGCTTCTAGCCTATATCAAACTCATCTGAAGACAGTCCACATTACTTTTTCCTCCTGCATGTTTTACACTGTTTCCACAAACTACACAGTGAGAATTACAAATCACAAATTTGTAAAACCAATTATAAATGCATTTAACCCTGCAGAGGCTACTAACTCAGGAATTTCATAAAATCTGAATTAAAATATGAACATGGAGATAATCTGGGGTGGACCAAAGGTTTCCACGTTTATATACATTATGCAGAAAGGATTAATCTGCTGTCACAGAAGACCTTACAGTATTAAAGTCTGAATTTGAAGTTGGGGTCTAGACTTCCTTTAGTGTCACGGGATGGGAACAGGTCCTTCTAGCATGTTCTGCATTTGATACTAATGCAGCTTCTATAAATCAAGTCCCAGAATGATTACTTCTGTCTGGTCAGTTGGACAGGCAAACCAGGAAGGTAATCTGAGACACACAGCACAAACACCAAACCTCTAGTTACATTAGGAGAGTGCAAACCCAGTAAACAGTGTGCCTTGACAGCAAATTCTGCTGTTAGAAGCATCTCTTCAGCTGATCACTCCTACGATTAGGGCATTTGAGCCAGCAGCCTCAAAGAGCTGGGACTTCCAGATCCATTGCTTCATTGAGGTACTAATACAGTTTATCAGTTAAATACTTACACAATTCATTTTAGCAGTACACCTCTCAGCAAGTAAAATACGTTGAGAAGAACTTCAAAACACTTTCCCAAGAATTTCTGAAAAGAAAATAAAGTAGATTGGATTGGGAAACTAGCACAAGAAATGTGAGCAAGTAGAAAAACACAATTGCAAATAAAACTTTTCTTCAAGAAGAAACTCATCACTTCAACTGTACCAACAGTAGAGAGGAGCATCTCAACAAATCACACATTTCTGCAGCCCAATGTGCAGTTGCGGAAAGTGGCTGGTTTGTATCAGTATCATTAAAAGCACAATCTTACATATGGAAGGTTTATTTATAGAGGTAATAAACAATGCATGAGAAAATGTGACTCCTACTTAACATTCACTTTGCACCACAACAAATTAGAGTAGATTAAATTTTACTTTCAGAAATTCTGTAGGGCAGTGGCAATCAGTGTGTTGAGGGAAATGCAGAATGAATAAACAGCACTACTTGAGTATACTCGATAGTAGTAATAGAGCACTGGAAATTTTTTGCAGTTTGTTACTTTTTATCAGTGCGTCTCAGCACTTTCAACATCACATTATTTGATGGTTTTTATCACACCACTGAGGTGAAATAGGAGTGCCAGGATAATTGCATCCTACTGTGTAACATATGAACAGACTGACCACTACCATTGTTTTTCCTTTGCTCAGCATTCAGGTCTTGTGTTATAGACTGCACTCTATGAAAATAATTTATTTCTTCATTACTTTGATACTGAAGTATTTCACAAATGGTCATTAATTTGCACAACACCCTGTGGTGAGAAATTATTACCTTTATTTTGCAGGGAAGAAATGATTCGTTGAAGTATCCACTTGAAATGTTCAGTTTAAGATGCCTGTCCTCCCCCCCAACTTCATTTTTAAGAGCAATTAGCATTATGAAGGACTTCAGTTATGTAAAGGATTAAATCCATTTACTCTGGGTGCAGCTAAGCTCAGACTTTTGCAAATCATACCACGAAGTCTAAAGTCACAGACAGACAAAACGGAGAGCATGCCATTGTTGGCTACCTGCACAAAGCTGTGTTTGAATGACTTGTTTAACCTTACACAGGAACCCATGGGCAGGAGATCCTTGGCTTTCCCCTGTATGAGTTCAGTCCTCCTTTTCATCAGCTGCTCTGTGAGACTGACACATGCCAGCAATTCAGTAATTGCAGGGACTGGATGACATGAGGTCCTGTGTTTGCTAAGGCTGTGAATAACAGTTTTGTCTAGACTTTGTCTGCTTTTTGTTAGTTGTGCTGCTAGTTAGGCAGTGTGCAGGGATCAACTTTAAATCTAGCTAAACAAATGCTTCCTGTCTGGGAACTACCTGAATTTTGAGAGAGAGAGAGAGAGAGAAATATAACCTGTGAAAGTGGGGCAGATGCAGCCAGGATATAACTGGGGAGCTGGGGAGGGGGAGCACTTAACACTCTCCAAAAGCACAATGAGGATGAGACTCTCTATGACTCCTCTGGGGAGGCTGGCATGACAGAAGACTGCAGATGGTTATATGATTTTGCTTAAGCATCACAGGTTCTCTGGTTCTCTGCCCTTTAAATAAGTCTTTAATCACCTTTCCAGCTTCCTCTGTTGGTTTTTCAAAGCTGATTTCTAGAAGCTGCAGGAGCATGACAGCCTGAAAGCGCTCGAACACCTTCTGAAGCAAGCTTTAAACACTTTAAAGTGTCTCTCATATGTAGAAAGGTAAGGCAAGCAAGTAAGTTGTACAGTTCACCTGGGGCTGTTGTCCCCCCAGCCCATCTTTGGGCAACTCTAGTCTCACCCGCTGCTTTACCATCCTCTGACCTCATCCAGCCAGATGCCCATGCTCTTGGTTGGTTTCTGTTACTCTTAGCACCTGACAGTAACTACAGTAACTCTTCAGTGAGACAGCACTAAATGGGCACTTGTCTAGATTATTATTTTAGAAACTGTTATTTTGTTGTTGCAAGAAAAATATCTTTCCGGATATCTAATATTCACATCTTTCCAGGACATACGTGGTTAAAATACACAGAGAGCCCTGAGAGCATATGTTCTCTATAAACAATCACTCTTCATTCCACTTAGCCAGATATTAGTATAACGTGTGGAAGGAATAAGACAGAGTGAAAGCGAAGAAGTGCCTGCAGCTTGCATGCAGGGCTAAGAAAGGAGGTCTCTTCAGATTAGTACTGAAGAGGGGCTCTCTAGCCCTCAGAAGAGCTCAGCAGAAGCCTGCAGGGAACAAAAACTATGCATCATAGGAGAGCTCTGTGCTCTCTCTGATGCCATGGAAATTCACAGGGGCACCACCAGTAACACATTTATTCAGAAGAGGACTTCCACTGTCCAGCAAACTTCATGAGGACAGTTGGTGTGAGAGTAGTAGAAAAGGACTCAGCTGAAACCAGAATTGCAGAGGTCAGATTTAGAACCTGATTTAAAGCTCTTGAGCTGATTTCCTTTTCTGAATTTGAGGCAGCGTTCACTGAAGTTGTTAAGAAGATGCACTGTCTGCAAAGGAAGTGGAATCAGAACTCTATAAACATGATTTTCTTTTCAATTTAAATCTTTCTAACAGTCTTTCCACACTTCCTTACCTTTATGATTTGCATATTTATGGTTTTATTTAGCATCAATGTATTAAGAAATTATTAAAAATAAATTTCCATGTATATATGGGGTGTGTGTGATCTAACATTGTTCATATGCTACATATGGGCACACATCTATGTATGTGGACACAAAAACCTACTTATGTTCTTAATACTAAATATATAAGCCTTGCCTTTTTTTAACTTATTATCTTTCCTCTTTATCCACATTATCATATTTCTTTTCACTATGAAAGCAATATGTGAGTACTCAAAAGTAAGACTAAACTTCAGTCTTAAATATGAATACATTATTTGAACTATACAAGCAAAAGATAATGAATAAAGAAAGACCTCAGGAAAGAGACAGAATTCTATAAGGTAAAAAATTCTCAGTACCTGGAGAGAATCAAAAATTATTTTTTAAACACTGTCCACCATTGTAAGTTCACCCTCCTTTAAGTGCTCAGTTTAAAACGTTCACCCCATATACATACATTATAGATCACTTATTTTGTTTTGGTACTTACCAGATTTGAAAATGGTCTGAAGATCGGTGAAAGAGGATGTGTGATTCTGTTACATTCTTTTGTGGCTGCCTTAGGCACATTTACCATCAGCCTCCAGAGGAGCACACTTTAATTTGAAAAACAAGAAATAACAGCAATAGTTAAAGGTACAGAATTAAATTGAAATAATCACCACTTCCTCCTGACAAGCAATAATAATAACCTGCTTTTTTACGTAAAGGAAAATATTTAACCTTATCTATGCTGGAAGTATGCAACCTGGGGGCAAGTCATTTAGTCATTAGGCTACCTATGACTAATATGCTAGCACTAGAATAATAAAAATTAGGGTGTTACTTGCACTGTGCTTGGAACACATGTTGAATGATGGTCTATTTTTGCACTTCATGTCATGCAGATGAGCAGTTTTATCATTAATTACTTAAATTGGCTACATAATTTGCAGTAGTTACTGTAACTGAGACAAGTGTTAGTCACCAAATTGGATAATTGCTGGTTTTCTAAATAAAAACGTAATAATCTGGTTTCTTTCCAGGTCCAAAATGTCCAAACATTTTGTCTGAACTGTTAACATAAAATATGCAAGGTGAGGAAGGAACATGCATTTGTATTTGCTGGTTTGGCACAAGCATTTGCTGTTTGTATAGCTGCTGCTTACATCTGCCCTTAAACTCAGTTGGAACTAGACATGAAAATACTTTATTTTACGATGCTTCTTTTCCAGACCTTAATTTCTGATGATTTAATGCAACTTAGACGTTGCATTAACAAGAAAAACAGAAATAGTAACAAACCCCTTTAAACTATTTCTTTATTTTAGAGATTGGGTGTGTGAACTTTCAGTTGGAGCTTGAGAACTTCTTAGACACCAGGTGGCATTAATACAGACAGCCTTATGAGATTAGAGTAAATCAATAGAATGCTGGAGCTAAAGAAATGCAAGGTGAATGTCATACTCCTTTTTCAAAACTGAGCACATCACAATAGCAGTGGCTTCCTAGCAGCTTCAGTATGGCACTGCTTTCTGCTAACCATACCCAGAGAATGAAACCAAAATGCTGCATAGTTTCAAAATATGACTTGGAGATTTAGAGTATCATGTCATAATGGTTTCTTCTAATTTAAGCAGGCACATTTCATTTTCTCAATGGCTGATTTTCATGGAAACCAAGACCTGGGCTGCAGCTATGACAAAATCCCAACAAATTTGCATAGAGCAACACAAAGATACTTAAAACCCTTGAAATGCGAGTTTTGTTTTTTCCTACATGTGTAAGCGTGTGTGGACACAGTGCGTGCATGCTTTGATTGCTACTGCTGAAAAGCCATCTTCACTGTTTGATGCCTACAAAGCCAAAAAGGCATGAAATCTATCTGGGCTGTGGTTCAGATAACTCACAATAAGGTTAATTTGTCTTCCTTATTGCTGTTTGGACTAAACTGTTCACTGTCATTAAAGATCTGGGGAAGGGTTATGATTAAATCCATAATGTAGATAAACGTTTGAAATATGGTCTGGTAAAGTGCAGTTACACAGAGGAAAGAATATGTGTAAGTTTCAGTGCAGAAAAGAAGAGGTGAAGACAGAAGGTCAAGAGAAACAGTTGTAGCAGATGACTAAGGTTATCTCTATTTTAAATTTCTATTGATAAATCAAACTGGCAGGTGCAGTTAAAAAGACCAGGGTGTATCAGTGGTCAAAAGACAGATACCTAAAAGCTGCAAGGATGAAAAAGGCGTGAGACAGATGTTCTTCTCCTCAGAAGCACAACATGACACTGAATGGACCTTTGTGGTCTGTGGGACAATCTTTGTAGTCCTAGCAGCTACCATGCTCAGCACTGTGTCTTAACTGTCTGAAGCAGTCCAGGTTTAGTGACTTGCAGCAATTACTGAAGGACACATATGTTTTAACTGGCCTATGAAGACGAGCAAGGAGAGCTGAGCTGTTAATCAATGTGAAAGGGCAGCACAGAGGCAGAGGAATGAATGGGAGGGTACATGAGCAGTGATGTGGTGCAGGGTGCTAAACAACTGCACTGCATTTTGATTTTCTGCATTAAGATGATTGGAAAGGTGCCCAGAAATTACGATTCTTTTGAGGCATCCTTAATCACAATAGTGATTATTTAAACACAATGGTTAAGTTATTTTCAAGATAAGGTTTCATAATTTATAAAAATTTGCATCATAACATTTTCATCACAGTTCTGACATTTTGAAACATGGATTCAAACCCTGTTGAAAACCGCAAATTCAGAGTAAGAGCACATTCTATGTTGGAAAAGGAATTTGCCAGTATTTCACTGTGGGCCATTTCACTGTGGGCCTTTTAAGAGCTGCTTTCTCATAATGCTGGGACTAAAGAGGTGGATCTACATCTTATAAAGCAAACTTCGTTACACAAAGACCAACCTATCCCATGGCATTCATATAAGCAGCAAATAATGAGTAACAGAAATAGAAAATTCCAATGTGACTTCAAGTCACCAAGTCCATGGTAACTGTAGTCCATATTCAAACAAGCACTTCTGCTGCTAGTAACAAATTCCAGACCCTCACTTAGACAACAGCCTTCTTTCGGAATACAGACAGATTAGCCTGCAAAGCAGCTGAATACTATCAACACTGATTCCTGGAATGAGAGTCACTAAAAGATAAATACAAATTTTAATGGTTAATTAAAAGATAAATCAGAATTTTATTTATCCATTTCAAAAGCTATTATCTTTTTCCATATACAGGTGTTTTCTGAGTTATCTCATGCTTTTAGTCTGCAATACATTAAATATTCAGCATGAATAACAGTCTTTCAGAAGGTGAAGAATTCACCCTGTAGGTGAATGCCCAAGTTAAAACTAGTTCAACTTACCTTCTCATTACGTTTTCTTTTGACCCAGTTACAGAACCTGAACAGCCTTCCTTGCAGATGCCTTGTGCTTCACTTCACTCTGTGGCAAATGGAAAGGGTTTTTTCTTTTTATCACAACTATGTGAAAATCTGTATGCTATGCAAATGGAGCCCCCACATGTAGCTAGTTTTTGTTCATATGTTAGAGCCCTGAAAGAAAATCTGCTCTTGTTTAGCTAATGGTTATTGTGGTTTCTCAAATCTTACCACGTTAGTTTTCAGCCACCACTAATTAAAGAAATAAAATATTGAAAGATAAGGAAATCAAAACCATCATCTGGATTATTCCAGCACCCACATGCTGCTTCTGGAATGACGTGTGTGTGGGGGGGTTAAATTCTAAAAGAAAGTAAGCACACACACACACACACACACACACACCCCCCACACTGTTCCATCCTGCTTTAATGTTTGTTCAGTTAAATTTAGATCAGTCTAATCTGATTCAAAAATCTATCTATCTAGCTGAGGTTCTACTCTCAGATTATGTTACCTATTCTTTTCTTTTGACACTATCATCCTATATTGTCAATATGTTTGGGGTTTTTTTCTCATTAATTCTTTAAAACTTTCCTCTTCTGTTTGCATCTGGCTTTTCATTCTCTGTCAAACATGGCTTTTTTCTGGTTTTGGACTTTCTGTATTTAGTTTTTTATTCTCCCTATTTATTCCTCTTTCTTTGTTCAGCTTCTCTAGATTCCTCTTATTTCCCCCTCTTGTGTCCATAATTTCTCTCCAGTATTGCATTTTGTAGCACCACTCACTTGCTTTCCCTTTGGCCTTTTTTTGTTCACATTTTCAGCCTCACTCCTACCTGATTCCACCTACCCCCTGGTGTCAGATGCAGCCCTCTTCATGCAGATGTCAGGGGCTGAAATAACATGATCCCAGCACTGAATTCTGTCCCACACTGACTGCTATCCGTCAAAGTTTCAATTACTTGATCACCTCTGCCAAACCAGTTGGAGAAGACAGAGCCCTCTTAAAGGCTTTTTTTACGGGGCTTCTGCCATGGGAGCAAATAGGGCTCAGGAGATTACATGGATGATGGTTCTAAGCAGAGCTCTTGGGAAGGAGAGTTACTGCACAACCAGTGTTTATGTCTTACGCTTAGTCCAAGACATATGATTGCATTTGTAAAACCTTACAACCTGCCAGTTTTCTTCAACCAATGCACTTGCTATTTAATTCGAAAATGGAGAAAAACTAAAAAGAATTGATGAGAAACAGTTTGCAGGTCATGTGAAAATGGTAAAGATTCAGATATCATTTCTTCTCTTACTGAACATGGAATTTCTGCAAGAAGAGCACAGTCATATGAAAAGCACTCCTCTGCTTCTCTGCAGCATCACTTCTTAGAATCAGCCTAGCTCCCAGCTGGCCTGGCTTCCAGAAAGAAGCATAAAGAGCAGAAAGTGTATCCTCCCATTGACAATCAGTAGCTTCAGAAAACTGGTTAAAAATATTTTCTTGGAGAAAACGTTGATGAAAACAAAAGTTTTAGACAAAAGATGGATGTATTTTTGATGGAACTTTGTGTAGTAAAAATGCCAATTTATAAAACACATCAAGATGCACAGATGAGTTATCATACGGTTGTTTATGCTTTTATTCTCTTTCATAGTCTGAGCTTATGAATAAGACTACATTTCCTAGCTTTGGGTAGAGCAAGTAGGCAACGAGTGACATCATTCCATAGTCTAAGGTCTCACAGAAACCTAGACAGGGAAAGGACTGAAATTCATAAAGAACAGCAACCCCCATGAGACATAAGAGCAGCATTTTCTAGTTAACACATTTCAATTTCTCAAAATGTTTCTGGGATAACTAAAGGTATTCTGAAGGAAGAGATGTGGTTTATTGAAACCATGCCTTTTTCCAATGTCACAATGACATATCGTGCAACTGTTACAGTAACATCGGCTTGGTTTCATGGATTTGTTTACTCAGATGGGATCAACAAATGTTGCAAAAGGTATTTCTGATACGTAAATCTCCACTGGACAGGGGAGATGCAGGAATGAAACCCTAACCCTAACCCAAGCTTAACACAGCAGCTACACTGAAAGGCTTAAAATCAGATTCTTGCTAAAATTGATCTAGCTTGGTTTTAGTGAAATGTACTGCAACAAAGACAACAGAATATTGTAAAGTATTTCCAAATAACTTCTGCCTTTTGAAGCAAACTGTCCCCTGTAAGAAAGTTCTGCTGAATTGCCTGCTAATGTATGACTAATTTACACTAGGCTGTAGGGGACAAGCAAGTTTCCATATCAGAAGTGCTGCAAACACAAGGCAAAGGCACAGAGTTAAACATGCAGTCACTGACATAATTTCTATGTTTTTGATGCTTGTAGTCAGACCATACCTTTTGTGGTTATGTTTTGGGTTTTTTTTTTGTTTCTTGCTCAGTTTCTCACACTGTTTCACGTCTCATAGAAATAACTACCAAAGTAGCTTCTCAAAGCCTGTCATCAGCCTATACTCCCAAACACTGACATTTCAACCTGAGTATGTTGAATTCACTAACCTGATTTCTTTTTAGAGTTAAACTTTCTTTATATGACTGCTTTTAGAAGAGTTCCACACCATGGAAGGTCCCAGTTACCTCTCTTTCCACAGCAGAGACCTTCATGGCCTGAGTAATAGCGGAAAGAGTTTAAGAGGTGCTTATATACCTAATGATGCAATTGGTTGTTCAGTATGGTAATTTCAAGGCATTTGGGATCCTGGCTCCTGCTTAAAAGCACAAATGGTGAAATGGAATATTTAAGTATGTAACTTAGCTAACAGAATGAAGTATGAAATTATGTCTGCACAATATGCAGCCACTGCATGGGGTCATTATAGCTCAAAGATTTCTTTCCTTCTGGGTGGACCAAGAGGCATCATGTGTTTTTCAGCTCTGTGATTTTCCCAATTGTAAAGACAAATTGGAGGGGTTGGCTGGTCACTTCAGTGAGACAGTGACTCTTTCATTTTACCTCTCCACCACAGTGCAGGCTGTAATCACTCACCACACTGCTGATCTGAGGCAACCCAGAATAAAACTCCCACAAGAGATTGCTCTGCAAGGAGGAAAATCTTCTAGGTCTTCTGCACAGTGGGAATTACTGTTCCTAAACAGGCACCACTGAGATACCACTAGTTCAGATTCATGTAGGAAGGTGGTCGTGTTCTAATCACACATCCTATCTATAGTCAGGTGTGGATCAGTAAGATAACCAAACACATGTTTAAATCATTCTGGTTTTAATAAATTTTAAATGTATTGATCACTTAAATTTTACTGCATCTTACAGATGCTAGGTATCTCATTCTCTTTAGAGACTTGAGAGTACTCATGAATTTCCATGTGGATTAGGAGGGAAAGCAAATTGGGATGTTATGCCAAGCAGATGACAGGGAGAGCAGTTGCTGGCACAGGATTCTCTGCTGAGAACAGCTAACACAGCTCTCTGAATTCATATTGCAGTGTATAGTGACAGTTTCCCTTCCACTTCCCTTCTAAGAGAGGGCAACTGCTGTAATCATTTGATCTTTAGGTCTTCATGCATGCAGTAACTCACTGGTGGTTAGTGATTTGATAAAATTGATTTTTCCACTGTGATTATACTCTTTTCTGGTGCCTGGAGCACCTCCTCCCCTTCCTCCTTCACTGTTCTTGGTATCTGCAGAGGTGCTTCTCTCACATTTTGTCCCTCCTCTCTATGGCTGCAGTCGCTGTTGTGCAGGGTTCTTTCTCCCTCTTAACTATGTTATCCCAGAGGACATTGAAGATGGCTACCACCATCACCAATGGGCTCAGCCTTGGCCAGCAGCAGGTCTGTCTTGGAGCCACCTGGCATGGGGAAAGCTTCTAGCAGCTTCTCACAGAAGTCACCCCTGCTTATTGCAGGGGGCATTGGACTAGATGACCTACACATGCCCCTTCCAACCTAAACTATTTTATGATTCCATGTTCCTATGACTGTGTTGTGCAGCTGTCCTGGGTTCAGCAGTAGCAATCATTTTTTCTCCTCCTTGGGTGATCAACCCATGAAGGAGACGTTCTCAGCCCCCCCCCCCCCCCCCCCCCCCCCCCCTCTCCCCAC
>JANRGW010031325.1:17912-67407 GCA_024733675.1 Psilopsiagon aymara
TGAGTTTTACAGGCGAAGCAGAAAGAGAATTGTACAGAAACACAGAAACTTTCCTTCTCACCTTCAAACTCTGTTTGGCAGTTGCCAGAGTTTTCATTTAAACTCTCCTCTTCATTGATAATGATGTTCTCGATGTCCTTCATCGTTAAGTGGTCCCGGAAGGCATGGTAGAGGATGTGTTTCAGCTCTTCCAGTGTTATCCTCTGCATGTCAAACTGTGGGAAGAACAGAGTTAGACTCAGCCACCGCAGGGCTGGTACTTGGAGGAAGAGGCATGTGGGCTTGTTGCAGCTCCCTGCTCATAGGTTTTTTTCAACCTCATTTCAACATCTCAATATAACTTTGCAAATTTTGCTCTTTTGGGTTCATTTAACACTAACAGTGTGAATGTTGGAAATGGATGGTGCTACAGCTCTTGCCAGCTTACTTCATGTTGGTAGAGCAGAAGAGAAACAGAGTCCTATGCCAGGACTGGTTTTCCAGGGTGGAGGTGGAGCAATCTGGTATCAGTCCTGGCCATCCCAACAGAGACAAAACCCTGAGACATTCCCCTAATAGCTCTTACACCTTGCCATGAGACACAACCTTGTCTCTGCCCCTTTTTTTACCTTCTAACTCTAACTGGGCCTCTGTGGTGAGCACAGGCAGAAAACATTTCCGTCTTAGCTGCAGATCATGTAGGTAAATGTTGTTCTTATACACACCAGATATTTAAACCAGATGGTTGCTGCAGAATATATAGAAATGAGTATTTTTTGCAGCAGAGGAACTTTACACATGTGCAAAGGTTGTGTATTAATATCTGCCAAGGTACAGAAGAGAGAGCAATGGCTGACTTGCAGCACCAGGTGAGGAGATGAGTCTCCCTGAGCCTCCAGTGCAGTCAGTAAAGAAGGATGGTGATGCTCCAGGTCACCCCAAGTCTCCCACTCTGCTGCAGATGATCCTCCTCTAAACAGCACCTGAAACTCTCAGCCCTTACAGCCCAAACCACAGGCTTGCCTACACCAGGACCTGTATGCCCTTCTCTAAACAACCCACCTTCAAGAAACCCCAAAAGGCCAAACACCTCTAGCTTAATGCTGCAGTGAAGGAAAGGTGACGCAAGCTTGTGCCCACTTCTGCAACTGAGAGCATGAGGTCAGATTGCATAGCCAGCATTCTGGAATTAGTGCAGCAAGAAATTCCCACTCCTTTCCCCTCCACCCTGATGAGGACAGGACAAACCTTATCAGTTCTGAGCTGCTTGGTGTGTAATCTAAGGGTGTCTTCCTTCACCACTGCTGCACATTGCATAGATACAAAATCATTAGTTCTCAGAGTGGTTAACTAGGAAAACTAAGTGCACCTTAATTAAATCTGGACCCTGAAATATTTATGTGTGCACAGGCAGATTTGCACACATTTATATCGATCCATTTATAGCACTGATTTCTACAGTTCTATTTATCTTATCTCCTGCAACAATCAAAAACCTGGTGCAGAATATGTGGGGAAAAGTGGATGGCAGGGGCAAAAGACAGAATTCCCCTCTTTGCCCCAGTTGAGTTCTCTGAAAAGAAAGCTTGATGGGTTTGACGGTCTTGCTCCTGTTCCTGTTCCTCAGGGATTCAGTGTTCACACTGCCCAGCTAAAAAAAGCGAGCGCACAATTGTCACCAGTGGCTCCTTGTTGCACAGTTCAAAGCCGGATTGCAAATCCCTGGTATTTAGTCACAGATCTCCAGCCTGCTTTGTTGTGCATAAGGAAATCTCAGCACCTGTATTCTGCTTGCTTTAATGCTAAAAGAGCAAGCAAAAATCAAGCAGCTGTGTACTTCACAACCCGCATCATTATGAAAAGCGTTTCTCTTGGCAACTAGAGGTGTGGAAATGGGAGTTAATGCATATAGTTGCCTCACAGCGGTGTTGGAAGGTGTTGTTAGTGGAGGTTTGCAAAGTGCCTTGAGGCTGCCCAGGGTTTGCATCCTTGCAGGTCTGCTTCCTGCAGCACACTGGCGCTTTTACGGAGGTAAAAGCAAAGACGTCTCATCCACCACCAATCCTGCACTCTGTTGGTGTCTTTGTCTTGGAGAAACTCAAACCTGAACTTGGGCCCCAGCATCTTCCTGAATCCACTCATATGCCAAACCCGTAATTTCATCCTAGAGGTTACATCACAGCAACAGAAGCAGTTGTGATGTCCAACCTGCATTGGAGTTTACTTCTTGTTCTTGACTCAGGGGCGGTTCTCTGAGGCAAATACAAACTTTTTTTGCTGTAATTTATGAGTTTGCTTCTTCCCCTTTTGGGGAACAGTCTTTCTAGAAGATGTTCAAAACCTGTATTCCACCCATCACCAGGTGGATGCTCAACCCTGTGAGTGCTTCATAGCCCAGAGGATTGTCCCCTAGACCTGCTCTTTACTTGCACCCTTTTTAGAAGATACCTGCAGGGATGTGTGAACCTCCTTAAGACTTACTTAGTAGAAGTGCTCATAGACTTTACATGGGCAGTGATCTGAGGACAAGGGACCTCCTATATGCTGCATGCATCCTGTCCTTATGTAGAGTAAAAGTCAGTTGACTTCTTCGGTATCTGCCCCCGTACGTCCCAAGATGACTGTGTTGCAAGAGCAACATCTCCAGATTAGCTTCCTCCTCCTTTGTGCCAGCCTCCAGAGCCACAGGTGTGAAAACTCACCTCGGTATATACCATTGCCAATGCTGACATATGCTGCTTCTTTCCTCTCCCTCTCAGAAGTCTTTCCTAGTTTCCCTCTAAATCAGCATTGACACTAACAGGTTTTTTCAGTCTTCTGTGATGTTACTTGTTGCTTTGCTTCAAGCTATCTGGATTACAAATACAATCATGCTTATTGTCTAATCTTAACAATGACTTGTGAGGGTTTGGGTCTTCCTGCACCAGTTAATCTATCTAGTGGGAAATAATTGTTCTCTTGACAAATATGCATCTGCTGCTGCATCTCCAACTCTTGCTTTTAAGCTTTATGCTAATATAGGGAGAAATTACTGGTTTATAGTTCCATTGTAATTTTGCCTTTTAGGAAGAGGAACCATCTCAGATGGGGTTCAAAATCAATTACCCTTGCTGTCTCACCCACTGAGTGCTTGGCCTGTTGGCAAGCACATGGTCATTGCTCCTGTTTTGCTCTATGCTCTAGTATTTTCACAGAGGGGACATATCCTCTGTTAGATATGTACCAGCACAGGAGTGTGTTCAGGATGGGCTCCAGCTCTGTGCAGCCAGTGACAAGGCTTTGCTTTGGGCTTGGGCTCTCAGGTAGTTTCTGCTGTTATCATTGCTCCCCAGTCTGACAGTTTCCCTGATTCACTTTTCAATTACATTGGCTTTTTACTGCTGTGATGACAGTAACCTGGGAGCAACTCTTCACATTTATTGGCTCCATTGAGAGCAAAACTGGGACTGTTGCAAGCTTAAAACTTTCTATAGGATTTAAAATTAGAAGAAATCAATGATGCTACTTCTGAACCGGTGCTCCTGCGATACACTGTAAGCAGTGATAAAGAAACAAAGTGTGCCTAATGCTGATGCTCAAATGCCCCAAGTGATGCAGTGAGTATTCTGAATGAAAACCCATACAGGTACAGGTATGCTTGGTTTCTATGGAGAGCACCAGGAATTGTCCACTGCAGTTTCTGTAGGCCTCAGTAACTGTCTCCATCAGGAAATATCTCCTGGAGTTTGAGGATGTTGTCGCGGAAGGTGTCTGGAAGGGAAAGTGGACCTGATCTGATGCAGCCTGCAGCTTCCTGACTCCTTGAATTAAATTTCCTGCTTGGAATGAAAGCAAAGTCACAGAATCACAGAATAAGAGAATTGCTGGGGTTGGAAAGGACCTCTTGAGATCATCCAGTTCAACCCCCTGCAAAGGCAGGGACATCTCAAGCAGGTCACACAGGAACGTGTCCAGGCAGGTTTGAATGTCTCCAGAGAGGAAGACCCAACAACTCCCCTGGGCCGCCTATTCCAGTGCTCTGCCACCCTCAACAGAAAGAAGTTCTTCCTCATGTTCTATGAGTCTATGATTCTGTGCTGAGGTGAAACTTCTCGTGGTTCAGTTTACAGCCACTGCTCCTCATCCTGTCACTGGGCACCACCGAAGAGTCTGACACCATCCTCCTGGCATCTGCCTTTGGGATACTGATCTGCATCGATGGGATCCCCTTTCAGTCTACTCTTCTCCAGACTAAGCAGGCCAAGCTCCTGCAATTTCACCTCATAAGGGAGATGCTCCAGGTCCCTGATCATCCTCACAGTCTTTCTTCAGTCTCCCTATCCTCACCCTCCAAAATCTGCAGCATAATGACAGCTGCCATGCCTGTAGAGCACTAGTTTCACTCCTAGCAGCTACTTCAGATACTTCTGTGTCTTACCTGGCATGCTCTTCTTCTGCTCTGTGCAGGGAAATGACCTTAAGGGAAGAGCTTGATTCTTTGAAGAGTTAAATGCTGAAATACAATGTATGATAATTTCCTTTAATATCAGCTCTGCTTTTAAAAACAGAGTGGGAGGCTTCTCTCTTGAATCCTAAGTTGGCCTCACTGCTGTGCAGATGAGGTGATGCCAGGCTGGGACCCTGCAGCAAAGTGAGTGGGGTGATCCTGGTGACCTGCAAAAGCTTTGTTGCCTCCTCAACAGGAGGCAGGACTGGCTCCTCTGGCAGTGGTGGTTTTAGCCAGGACAGCACTTGGATGCTTATTTTTGCTCAGTCTATTTGGCACAGTTTCCCACGTAAGCCATCTGAAAAGGTCATCTTGGGCTGCTGAAGGCTCCAAATGGAGACTGATACAGCAGCGTGAGAGCAGGCTTGTGCCTGGTGCTTTTGAAAATCAGGTCTGCAAAACCAAAAGCTTCTAGAATCAATGAATCATTTAGGTTGGAAAGATCACCGAGCCCAACCACTGAACTAACACTGCCAATTCCATCACTAAATCTGGTCCCTAAGCACTATGCCTGTATTTCATAGAGTCCTAGTGTGGGGCAAGCCCTTGATAATCTCTGAATGATGAGATACACCTCTGTTTTGCTCTCAGACCTATTACATGTCAGCCCTGTGCCTGGAATACCTGCAAGGCAATTGCAGCCTGGCTCTGCCACAACAGGGAACATGGCCCAAAAAATACCAGGGCTAACTTTTTGCAGAGCAGCTGGGCTTTGTGCTGTGCTAACCACAGGCATATTGTTCCTGAACACAGGCTCTGAGCACAGGCAGCTCTGCAAGTGCTCACAGCAGAATGTGCAGCTGTTCTTTGAGCCAGACAGGCTTTGAGCTCATAAACTACTGATCTGGGACTCTTCCAGAGGACCGATGTTGCACGTTACCCATGTATTAAAATGCACAACCCCATTGTGCTCCATGCGGAATCAAAGACATTCCCATCTCTGCCTGGGGATGGCTGAAAGGCCATTTTGTCCTGACTGCACCTCCCAGATAAGCTCAGCCACGGAAAGATAATAACTAACGAGAGGAAAACAGCATATGCTGGAGGAGCCAGGAGCCTGGAGGGGCAGGGAGACAATGCAGAAAGGCAGCAAGCTCCCACAGGTGAATCTGTGTTTGCAGATGGGATCTGCTGTGCTGTGAAGGCTGAAGGACTTGCTACTCATGCCTAAGAGGCAGCGAGTGCTGTTTCAACCCACAGCAGTGTGGCAGGCCCCCTGTAAAAGCTCCTGGATGAGATTTTATATGTATTTATATACATATAGAATAAATATTGTCTTATTGCATATATATTATAAAATATAAGTATAAAACGTGTATATATACATATATAAAATATGTGGGAACATCTGAAATATTTTCCAAATATCCAGACACACACCCCCTCCAAATCTGAGGGTTTCTCATTATATCTTACATGCCAGTAAAGGGAGAACATTTGCTTTATAGCTAACATGCCACTAATGGGAGAACATTTGCCAGCCCATGACCTGGAGTGACTCTCATGATTACCCCTGGGATAGAGGGACAAAGCCATTTCACAGCCTGTAACACGCTGCTGGTTTTAAAGCAGGAACATTTTGTGTTCCCCCGAATCATGGCTACATTACAGCAAAGCTGATTTCCTCTGCCCACCTCTCCTTCTGGCCCACACATCCATTGCAGGAGGGGTGGGAGTCCCACAGCACTGGCAGTGAAAGCACAGAAGATATATTTTGCTCTGCTCCATGCACATGTCCCTATGGAGCCTGGCTGACAACGTGCCACAGGTTGAAGATGGAGTAGTCCCTTTTGTTTGCTCTGTCACTACTTCTTTTTGCCTTTATACCACTTGCTCCAGGTCAGCACACTTGCATTTATGGAACAGGGAGAAGCATGCATAGGTGCCTCAGGGCTGCTCTGTGGCTGTGGCAGGGTCTGGGGCTGTTCCTATGTGTGTAAACCACTTTCTGTCTCTGTGAACTATGCCACAACCATCTGCGGAGGTCTCACATTGACCTGCTGACAGCAACCTTGTCCCAGCTTACTGCTCTTCTACAGGGAGCAGGAAGGAAATGATGCGACAGTGCAAGGGAGAGCATAAGCTCCTCCCTGAACCCACTGCACTACTCACCCCTTACCTCCTCCCAGCTTAGACACTGGGAAGAGCTTCCTATGAGAGGACTGAAGTGTAATAATCCTCACCAAAGACCAGAGAGAGCTGCCTGCCCCTCTGCTGCCAGCTCCCCTGCAGGGGACATCATTTGTCGTTAGAGAAGCAAACAAATGTCCTCACCCTAAACTGGGGTGGTTGTGGGAGTGGAGCAAGCAGCACCTTCCCCTTGGGATGCTCATTGCAGGCAGGCAGCCTGGCAGGGTACTCAGAGCATGCTGTCACCCTGCCAGACCATGGGTGTCCTCTCTGCTGAATGCCACCGTCCCAGCACACCGGTGGAGAAGGGTTTTTTGCAGGACAGCAGATATAAATCTGGCCTTGGCAGCTCACAGAGGCCTCCAACAATCTCCCTTTTAACCTGCGAGAGAGAGAAGAGCTTCGTCCATTGATATATCGTCTCCTCCTCCCAGGAGATGATGTTGCACAGCTCTGCTGCTGTGGAAGGACATGCTCCCATCCTGCCAGGGGCTGGAGCCCAGGTCTGAGCACCCTGCTTGCCTTTGGTGCTGGCAGCCAGCACACCCATGAGGTGTTTCTCCATCCTGCTCTTCCATCACTCACAGGAACCACTGGAAGTGATTCCACTTTCCGCAGGGAAGTGCTTGGCCCCATCTGTACATACACACACCCACTGCCAGGAACCAGTGCCCCTATAGATATAAACTGACATGCTTATCCACATGGTGCTGGGGCTGTGTGACACCACAAGTGCCTGTCTGCTAGCTCAAGCTGTCTCCACTCATGGGATATGCCCTGGGCCACCCTGCCCTGCAGCAATCTCACCACCCAGCCACTTGCCACAGCTTCTCCATCCCACCCAGGGTGCTGTCATCCAGAACCTCTTTTCCCCACTGCCTTCAGGAGCAGCCAGCTTCCCTGGTGCTGCACACCTTGCCTGATGGGAAGGGGTAACAAGCTCATTTCCATAGTAATGGGCTCATTACTGTGTTGGGTAATGGGGGGGGTTGCTTCGTGCTTCCCAGCAGTAGTGTCAGCAGGGAATTGTACACACGTTGATAAATTAAAATCAGACTGAAGTGCATGTTCACACCGCCTTTAACCCCAAGCACCTGGCCTGAGCCTGCACTATGAAATAATGCGGTTTGGAACTAGGTGATCTTAAGGTCCTTTCCAACCCAAACCACTCTATGATTCTATGTGGCATTAAAAACTAACATGGTCCATGGGTATCCTCCTGTGTGTCCCTTCAGCCACCCAATAGCCCATGTGGGACTACTGAGGAGCACTCTGGGATGCAGGGAGTTCTGCAAGAGGCACCGATATCTGTAGATAACACATCATTGTGTGTATGAATCAAAACAACCTCCTCTACCAGCTTTGCTGGGTGGAACAGGGTGCCCATAGAAGCTGTGGCTGCCCCATCCCTGGCAGAGTTCAAGGCCAGCTTGGACAGGACTTGGAGCAACCTGCTCTAGTGGAAGATGTCCCTGACTGTGGCAGGGGGCTGAAACTAAATGAGCTTTGAGGTCCCTTCCAACCCAAATCTGTACCCACCATCACTTTAGATCACCCCTTAAACCTTATGGCTGCATGACACAGGATTCCTGGGACACAAGTCAGTTTCAGCATGTTTCTTAAATGAACCCGCGAAGACTCTGCTGTTTGGGTCTGGTGATGGAAAATGCTGCTGACAGCTGGTCTGCAAAGAACTCCTCTTGTACAGTCCTGGATGTACAAGAACAAACCAGCAGACATAGTTCCCTCTGCTAGATCTCACCAGCTGGTGAGCTTGGAGCTGTCCTTTACCTAAACCCAGACTTTCGCTCTCTGAAGTGATGTTTTAGGAGGGGAGCAGGTTATCAGCTTTGCCTCTGCACTGATCTCCTTAATTCACAGCTGGGATATAATCATTATTAAACTGGGCTAAGAGAAATAGGCCCCCAGTAGATAAATCACAGTAACACCACGTAAAACACAGTAGGAACATTAATCCTGGACCCATTCAATTAAATCTAAATAGTTTAACCAAAACACAGGAGTAGTGGTTTGGTTATTTTTTAATTAGGGAATGCTCTCAGGCTGAAGCACAAATTAACAGGCTCCAATGATTTCTTTTGCTTAGTTTTAAAGCTCCCAGGCCTCAGCAACAGGCTCCCAGGCTGAGCCTAATCAAGGTGCATACACAAATAAGCCGGCAATGTCTTGACCTTCAATGCGGGGCCTGTGGGAGCCTCTTGGAGGAGCAAACTCACAAGATTTAACTACAGCTAGAGCTGGGAATTCCCATTTGGGAGCGAGCGGCTCCAAGCTACCCCACAGATTTTCTGCTGGCTTCATCTCCCCAGCGGAAATCCACCAGTGGGATGAGGTGAAATGTGCCCTGGGCTGGTGGTGCTTGTGTGCCCCACTGTGGGCAGCAGCTTTTAGGCAGTCCTGTTCCCCCCTGTTCAATCTATGGGAGCACAAGGGGCTTTTTGTCACTATGTGGCTGTGCCAAAACCCCATGCTTTGAAAGAAAAAATGGCCTTCATTCTTTGCCTTACAAGATGCTCCTCCATGAGGGACAGATGGGTCTGCACCCCAGAGGGATATGTGGGACCCTTGGGGGACAGTGTCACCTGTGTCTGGCTGCACTGGGTAAGAAGTATTCATATCTTGATCCAGGCATGGACTGAGCAAGGATGTGAGGGCACCTTGGGCTGCAGGAGCTGCTCCAGAGCTAAAGCTCGTGCCATGCGAGGTGCCAGCAAAGCAGCTTCACAGACCTGGAGTGTGGACTGTTGCTTTCCCACAGTAATGATAAACCTGACACCCAGCAAGCACAGGATTATGAAGTGATGAGAGCCAATGTCTAGCAAAAATAACTTGTCCTGTCTGCTTCACCAAACACCTTGAATTCGACCCACTGCTCTTCTCCCCATTTTTTGTACACAGCCATGGGCAGCATCACTGCCTGGAAAAACAATCTTTAAGCTGCTTCTGAATTAGATCAGGTGGCAGAAACCCAAGCAAAGTAAATGAACTGGCCGAGCAGCCCTGCTGCTGAATGCCTCCTGAAAGCCTTTTGCCAAAGGAAACCAGTTTTTTACTTAACAGTTACAAATGTTTTGAGAATGTGAGAGAAGTGGGTTAGAAGGTGAGACGTGTTCCTGCCATGCAGGAAGAGCACTAATAAGTAATAAAAGCTTTACCAGGGAATCTGAGAGCTACTGTGGGGAGCTTGGGGCATCCTGGACACTGCATATGATGGTGAAGAAAAACTAATAGTAACAAGGCAGCAAACAGACCCTCTAACACTGCTGTCTAGTTCCAGGCAAGGCTAAGAGAGATGGAGAGCAGCTTCTCAGGCTGCTGTATTAAGCCAAACTACATTTGTGGTTTAGGTTGGTTTCCTTGTTTCATAGCTTACAATGGTCTGGGTTTTGCTGTTTTCACAATGTCCCTCATGACTTGTAGAAACTGGAGTTCTAAAGTCCATCACATCTGCCCTCTAACCCCCATGGCTTGCATTATTATACATTAGCCTCAAGCTGATGATGAAGCTCCCCACTTGGCTTGTGCCTGTCATGGATCTTACCTGACAAGTCTAAAGCTCTAAAGAAAGCTGATGAATATCAAATTGAGCTAGAGAAACACACAGCAAAAGCCTCTCCACTTTTGCACTTCAGTAATTCAAGAGCAGAACTTATGAAAAATCAGTGATTTTAATACTTTCTGATTTGTTTCTCTCTGTCACATTGTGCTAGGATGTGGATTTGTCTTTGTATTTTATTTGCATTTTGTAATTATTTTTATGTAACCTCTTGCTCTCCACATAATGACCATTGTTTGAAAACAAGATTAATTCAACTGTGAGGTAGAAAGCTCCGCAAAGCCTGGAGTAACTGCTAAGTTACCCTGTTGCTAGGAGTACATGATTTTTAACTTGCCATGGTAAAAACAAGGTGATCAATTCTGACGTCCCCTCCAGCAATTCACTCCTTAGCATTTGCTGGCTCCTGCCAGCTACCAATACACCAGAGCCAAGAAGGAAGAAAATACAAATCAGCTGTCACTGCAAAAAAATACAATTCAGGAAACTAATTTTAATGCATGACTCAGAGCAGCAGGTCTGAAACAAGGAGGGAGGCACAGAGCGCTTGCACCTCGAGCATGGGAAACATGAGCATCTTGGCTTGGACCTGCTGCCAGGTTTTGCTGGTACCAGGCTGCAGGAAAGCTCAGGAGGCCGCAGGGAACAGCAGTAGGTGAATAGCTCTGTGCTCTAGTGCCTACAAAACACATCCCAGCGCAGGACACTCAGCAGAGTGTAGGTGAAATGGAATAAAAGAAGCACAGCTGGTGATAAGCTCAGGTTCAGGACAAGAAGCAATGACACATGACTGCGTGGCAGGGCGCTGGAACTGGATGAGCTTTAAGGTCCCTTCAATCCAAACCATTCAATGATTTGGTGACAGCTTTAAGAGCTATGCATCAGACACCCTGCTTTTTTGGGGCCCACTGGGAGAGCAATGGAAACCCTCCCAGCAACCAGCCTCTTCATCTCATGACCATGACACTAGGTCTCTGGGATGGGCCTTTACTTCAGTGGTACAGTGGACACATTCCTTGAAACAGAAGGCATACCGGATATAGCTGGTTTAGCACATTCCATCATTAGTTTGTCTGAACTGCTTAACTGTTAATATTTTTCTGCACTAAAACGCAGTACATAAATGCCTTTGGATGCTTCAGGCTATCTTTTGCAGCAGTTCTGATCATGAGTCTATCAGCAGACAGTGAAGCAAATGGGAATTGAACAGGAGGGCTGGATACCAAGTGCAGACCCTCTCCAAGACCTGGGCTTGCTCCAGTAGCTGTGAACCCACTAGGGTATTCTCTTGGTGCCTGCACTGTGGTGTATGGCAATTTGAAACAGAAACGGGTGTCAGGGATGTCTCCCCACTACTAGCAGCGAGTGCTGATGGAGATTAGAGGGCTGTCGCTGACGGCCCAGGGAGTTCAGCCAAATCCCAGCCCTGAGCTGCCCATCTCACAACATGCAATCACATCACAGGAGAAAGGTCTGAGCTACGTCTATGAGATGGAGCTGCTCATTATGCTTATGTTATGCATGAATTAGGGAAATATTTAGCTCAGTGATGCTTAAGGGCTCTTCTCACACTAAAATAAACTGTCACATGATAACTCTGCTCCCTGATCCTGCATTGCTGGTGTGGCTGCTGGAGCTGTGCTCAATGCACCCCATGACTCAGCCCATGGGCATGGCAAATCATGGCCATCATTCCCATCAAAGCCTACAACAAGTTTATCAGTCACCAGACCCCAGGCCTTGTACCCAAAAGTCCTTGTCAGCAGCTGGCCATGATGCCCTACTTTCCCAATGGTTCCCCAGGCACGGTGGAGCAAGGCTATTCAAGAAGATAGTGAAGCTTTGCTGCTGCATTTAGTTCCTCTTCACAGGTAGCCTTGTGAAGAATACAGCATATGACTGGATGCAGCCATTTTGGGTATGTTATCCTGTGGAGATAAAACAAGACCACGTACTCCTGGTGACAAGCAGCTCCAGCTCTGCCGTCTCGTACTAAACGTTTTTCCTCCTATGTGCACTGAAACAAGGCAGTTTTCCCAAGTGCCCACTCTCCCCCTTAAGCCATTGCTTTTATCAGTGGTGAGAAATGCATGGCAAGCCAAGAGCAGCTGATAATTTTTATGATACAGTGCAAGAAAAACACAATCCTGTTCCACTGCGTTGACAGTTACCTAGGAATATTTGTGTGATTTCTTTTGCTTCAAAAACTATTGCTGACAGGATTAGGCAATTCACTAACAAAAGGATGTTTCCTACCTAGAAAAGGTGACATCAATTTTTAGGTATAGCGTGAATGACCCAAACCAAGGCAATAAACAAAAAAGATGCAGGAAAGAAACGGAGACAGGAATGCAGCAATGCTGTGCACCACACCAAACGGCTGTGAGACACTGTCCTGCCCCAAGACACTTTCTGTAAGGACAATACGTGTCTCACACCTGAACAGATCATCTTCCCACCGTAGAACACTTTCCCCTTGGGAAAATCACTGTGCTTTTGAACAAGCCACAGGAGAGGACGTGCAAACTTGCTGCACATGGGGAAAATAACCCTGAATATTGCCTGAAAATCCCTGATTGCCACATGTCACCTTACACCAGAGACCACAGGGAAGGAAAACTGTTGAGCACATAAAACCAACACTGAAAGAACATGCTGTCTTGGAGAAAAAAAAAAGGGAGAAAGATGTTCCCTGGGTTTTTTGCATGCAGCTTTCCATCACTGCTCAATCACAGCACTCTTTGTCTGAAGCAGAGTTCCTAAAGCTGAATCATCTCACCCAGAGGCTGACCAGGAATAACAGGAAAATGTGGAAAATTCCCCCAACTCCCCACCTACAATTGCTGATTTCCCAGGGTCAGAGCCTGTGCCTGCTCCCTGCACATACCCTCCCCTAAGATACTTAATTCCCAAGACAAATAGCCTTAGGAACTAAAATTCAGAATTCTTCCAGATATGGAAAATAAGCTTCATGACACGTTAGAATTTTTCCTCCCTCACTGTTTAATCCTGACACCAGACCATTCCCCTGGCAATCATTCCCTATTTCTCTCCATCCTACTGCACCAAGAACATCAACTGTAGCCTCACTGAAGCCTCCTCTGGTCTACAGGGACCAATTCCCATTTACTCACCAAATTATTAAGTGTATTAATATGATCAAGCTGTTTCCAGCCTCGGAGTTATCAGCTTGTTTTGGCTCTGAGGAAGGGCGTGCATCTTCAACAGCTTAATCAGGGTTTTCTCCTAATAGAAAACATCACTGATCCATGAAAACTCTTGTCTCTTTTCTAACCCCTGATTTCATTAAAACTTCATTAATTGGAGGCCTAACAGTGAGAGGGAAAGATGCAGCTGGTCTTTGCTTCCAGTGTAGCCATGGCAGGCTCACTCCTGAGCTGCAGACACTCACCCTGGGCAGGGATCATGAAAAAGGGCATCTACTTATTTGAGTAATTAAACTACTGGAAGAAAGGGGCTGTGAGGGACACCAGTGACACCACAAGCTTTGGGGCAGCCTTTTGTCTAGAAGGGATCTTGGTTTCGTTACCTTCAGTTTCTTTCCACATGTTACTTAACATTTATTACTTGCCCCAAGAGCCTTGGCTCCACAGCAACGTCAACATCCCATCCTGTCTGCTAGAGGAGTGCCTTCTTTTGCAAAAAGAAGTTAATAGACTTTGCCAGTGAAGAGGATAACAGAATAGAGAGACTGAAATCAATATTGTAACCTCCAGCGGCAAGAGCAACCAGGCTGTGGCTTGTAAAGCAAGGATGCTCTTCTGCTTTTCATTCAGTCCTGGCCTGTGGACAGCGTTACAGGACAAAGTGTTTGATTATGTCCATTAGTCAAATGGGATTGCTGGTTTCTCATGGGGTATTCAGGATCTTAACACATGCATGCTACAAACGCAGCACACAGGAGAGATGGCCCCCCAGCACAGCTCCTCACAGACCTACTGGAAGGAAAAAGTCCTTATGTGCTGTCAGTAATGACAAGATGCAGGAACAAGGACTCTAATACCCTGAGCAGGGCAAGATGGAAATGCATATAGAGGTTGCACATATCGCCACCAACAAGCATGGGCACTGCTAGCTCTGCCAGTAAAGATAAAAAGCTCTCTGCACCCTTTAAAATGTAGATGCTTTCATGAATTTAAAGCTTCATCCAAGTGTATTGCAAAATGTTTTTCTAGAACAGAAAACCTCCCTCCCTCCAAAATCCCTGTGTTTTCCTGTTGGGAGAGGGATGCGCGAGGTGCTGCATTCAAAGAACTACTGGAGGGAACAAATCAGCGTCATGGGGCTGGGTGACTGTCCATGCAGGGGCTTCCCTCAGTTGTGCTGCAGGGAATGGCCACCCTGGCACCCACATGCTGCACCACAGCAGGTTTGTGCAGGGCACAACTCTTGGCAATGCTGGTGCCAGCATTTGCAGAAGATCTTTGTGTCACATTTCTAGTTTTTCTTTTCTCTTCTTACAAAAAGATACTTCAAAAATCTAGATTTCCCTGTAGGAACACTGTGCTCCCTGGCCAGCTGCTCCAGCTGATTTGCTCCTGTCAGCCTGTCATCTCCGATGCTTTTCTTGGAGCACTTCATCCATGTGATATTGCTTTGAAATACCTCGTAAGAGAGAAATCCATATCTGGCAGGATTTTTGCCTACATCGTCTTCTGCCCTTTTTCTGTCCTGTTTGGCACAGCCACATCAAGGAGCAGGAGAAGTTGTGGCTTGTGCCCTTGGGTTGTCCTCTCACTATGTGCTTTGTGGTCCTCCTTGGGCTATCTCATTCCCTGCTGCCCTGATGCATTCATTTCACAACATTTGATTGCACAAGAAGTATATAAAGAAAAGCAAAAGGAAGCGAACAATTGAAAATGTACTGAGTGCTGCTGCTCTTTGGTAACTGTGACTGCTACAGCCACACAGACACCACTGGTGCCTGTTTCCTATCGATTAATTTTGCTGTCATTCGAGTAGCCAGGCTAAAATATTTGCTTTCTACTGAAGCATGTCAGGTGCACCTGGATTTTACCAGCTAGGTGAGATGAGAAGACTGTCATATCTGTCTGTAGCTGAGGCATCAAAATGGTTCAGGCTTCCACTGGTGTTTTTTTTACCAGTAGGAGGAAATGTGGGTTTTGCAGAAAAGGTACCCAAATTTTGCATGTTACTAATACCACTCACTTGTCATGAACAAGCCGCTATGCATTAGACTAAGGACAAAATGAAGAAAAGGCCTTCCTGGACAGAGGAATATGATTCTGTTATAGACACACTTGCTAGTAGAGATGCTCTTTTTGTAAGGATTTTATGCAAGGGGACCATTCACCCTGTGGAGACAGGCTGCAGGTAGCAGCACTTGCCCTGGCCAGGGAAAACAGAGTTAATATTTGAAACAAAATAATTGCACTTTGTCTTCTTGACTACACAGCTGCTTCCAAAGAGATGAAGCTAATGGAGACAATTTTAACAATAAGGTTAAGTTTTGGGCTGCATATTTGTCAGCACCATCCATCCTCTTTTTTTCCCGTGTGTGTTTTCTTTTTTTGCCATGGGGGTTAATTGAATAAAATTTACACAGAAGTAGCACAAGTCCATAACAGCCTCCACCATCTTCCATATTAAACATTTTCTTTCCCCCTGCACGCTCTGTTTGGAGAAGTTTGATGTTGTTGTTGTTAATTCTTCAAAGGCAAAGCTGATAAGAGCTGCAGGGAAGTGAGTTCAGCTGAAGCCATCTCCCCGTGAGCTTGCTGTTGCCAAGTCACTGGGCTCAGAGACAAGCTCAGCTGTATATACATATACATCATAATGGAATATAATTAAAAGGAAGGCATTGTAAAATATAATTTTAAGTAGTTTGCAGTATTCATGCATAATTCTCAAGCGATGTTGGGAAAAGTTATTAGTGTTGACAAGTCAACATAATACACAGTAAGAAGGAATAAACCCTAATTTCTTATTTATACATGAAGTCAATCAATGAAGGAATGGGTATAAATGAGATGCTCAGGATCTAGGAAAGCAAGGACAAACTGCTTCTCTCAGAGTACAGAAACAGCCAAAGCAAAGTACCCTGGTAAAGATAGGAAAGAGCATCCCCAGGAAGCAGGGTTACGGTTAGCTGGTCTTTATAAGCACTAATGAAGACTTCCTAAAATCAAGAGGGGCATGGGGAGACTTCAGGATTTTATCAAAATTCCAGGACTGGCCCCGTCAGACTATGTAAATTTGACTTGTCTCCCACAAGAAAACATCATCACTCCTTAGATCAGCCCTGCAAACACCTTAGATAAATTTCCTTGAGCTAATTGCTTTTTAATAGTTTATTATGTGAGTGCTACTAATTAGAAGTCACCTGGCTTTGTGAAAACCTATCTGAAATAATGCTACAGGTGATAAATGGGTTTTAGGAATAAAGGAGTTTTTAGCAGAGTGTGGTTTTCTGAGTCTTCTGGTGATCTAAAATCCCACTTCAAGCAACATCACAGAGGCAGATATTATGTTGGCATTAGACATATGAGAATAATCCATCGTGTGTTAGCTACCCACTTAGCTTCGGCCTTTCTGTCAGTGGCTGCATTCTGATTTATAAGTAATCCAACTGTTTATGCTGTTGGTTGATTTCCTTTGTTTCTTAATTCTTGCAAGCTACTTTCCCATTACAGGAGTCAGTGGAATTGGTTGTGGTCCCAGACAGGGGTATTCCCACAGAGATGGAGAACAAGAGGCACTGCAAAAATGGGACTGTAAGTGGTGAAACAGAGATGCTTAAAGTTATTTACCAAAACCACAACAGTCAGACCAGCTTCAAGTCATGTTGTATGAAGCAACAGTCCCTTCCCAGGCTCACCAAGACAGGGACATATGAGAGGCAAACCCAAATGAATAGAAGTTTTCTTTCAAACCCTCCATGCAGCTCTTTGCTCTGTCAGGGTCATACCAAAACCAAATTGCCTGGAATTTTTCTTTGCTTCCCTTCCCCTTACACCAGGAATACATCTTGGTACATCCTGATGAATCACAGCCCACCAGGAGCTCTGCAGAAACCAAAGCCCTGTGATCCAGGAGGACACACTGCCTTCACTTCCAGAAGACCCCAGTCTTGGGGTCTTGGTGGCTTGACAACATGCGTGCTCCCAGATCTGGCTCCAGCTTGTGCACCCCTTCACCACCCCCTCTCTTCCCAAGCCTGACATCTACCGCAGATGAATTGAATGCAAACTTCCTCTCCCTGGACGTGACATGAGTCAAACGGGTGACATCTGGCACATGTTTTCAATAGAACTTTAAGCAACTCCCACTTTTATGGTTTTTAAATCATATTCATGCTGCTAAGCTGCTGATGACTCAGAACATAGCAAGGCCATTGAAAGCTTTCCATATGAGCCAGGTAATGGCCTTTCTTCTTTCACTCTACACAGATAGATGCTTACATGGTGTTACATGCATCACAGCTTCACTCCTGATTTGCTACTGGAAGAAAGGGCACTTTCTTATGGGCACAAGACTGGTCTGTAATTCATTTCCATTCCCTTTTATGAGTAGCCAGTGAAAAGTGAAAAGAGAGAGAGAAAAGGAAGAAGTCTTGCCAATACCAAATTTGATCCTATTGAGTTTAATTACAAGTGTTTCAGGCTTTCCAGATGGCCTGACCCGCAGTAACAAAACGACCAATGCTGAGGAAGAACCTGCCAAGTTACAACTGGTTCTCAACTGGTTGAGCAGTGCCTCCTCTGCATCAAGGAGCCAGGTCTACTGTCATCTGAAACTTTTTGGCTGAAGGGTTCTCGTTGTCCCTTAGCTCAGATCAATAAATAGAGACAAAAGCATTAAGGAACGAGCTAGACTAGACTGAAAGATTTCTTATTTGGAAAAAGCAGAGCTTTCCAAGGAAACCTTCATTATATTCAGGGGATCAAGAAGATGTGAAGTCATTGTGGTCATCTCCAAAAGAGATTGGTCTCTGTTTTCTCATTAGTCCTCTCACAGCTTAGTAGCTTCAGTTTAAGCGAACACAGTCCTCAGTGCAGACTTCAGAAAGAAAAATAAACTCTAGATTTGAGTATTTCAGGGTCACCTAGCTATCTGGGCACTGAACTGTAGCCCCAGTTCTACAAAGTCTCTTGGCACAAGCTTTTCATGTTATCTTTTTTGCCAGTAGTGGGAGCCATCACCAATCTGTTCAGCTGCAAGAATGGCTTTGGCTGTAAAATGTGTGATTTGCAGTCTGCAGATGAAGACTGCAAAGGTTGCAAAGTCTGCAACTTTGCAGCCTTTCATTTTACTTACTGGCCAGAGTTACTTGCAGAGCTACACGTTACTGTAGAAGACAGCACAGGAGGAATCAGGACTGTGCCTGTCTGTGTTGCTAGAGGTATGAGCTCCCAGTATTGATGGTGACCCCAGTGGGACCTGTTTCCAAAAGCTTTCCAGGCTTCTGAGCACCACAGGCTTGCCATCTGCTGGGAAATACCAACAAACCAAAGGAGACTATCCAACAAGTTAATGCTGAGCCATGTCCAGTTGCTGTTGGCTGACTCAGGGCATGGAAGTTGTCCACGTGTAGCAGTGTTGCTGGTGTTGCGGTTACTTAGGAGACCATCACCACCAGCACCCACAGCAACCACAGTGGGCAGTAAATCCCTCCCTCCCACTCTTATTGGTATCCCATTTCTTCGTTTTGCTTCAGCCTTGGCAGAGATTTGTTCCAGATCAGTGGTCTGTGGCAATTAGCCAGGAAAAGGCAGACTCTGCTAAACTACAAAACAAAAGGAAAGGCACAAGGAATCCCTGGGCATCACTAGACTCATTTGTAATTTATGGAACACAAATAAACAGTGACAACTAAAACTGGAGTTTTCTGTTGACTCTAGGAGGAGTAATTATTTCTTTTTTACCCCTTATTTAGATGGTCATGGTGCAATCCATCACTCCAGTGCCATTCGAGTCAATAGTGAGGTTTAGAGGTCTAAGAGAAGTAAAATACTGAAAGATGAAGTAGGTGAAGTGCTTGCTTTCAGAGAACATAAGTGCTCACATTCTCCACTGATGGTGGTGAGAACTATGAGGCCTGGGCTGCTGAAACTCAGGCTAATGCTACATCACAGCTGTTATTTGCTTATCTCATAGCTCTTTGCAAAAGGAAAGAAGAGGTATTAAAGGCTTTGGTTAAAGACACACAGAGTAGAAATGCCAGCCTGGAGCCCTGACACCAGTACCAGAGCTCTGCTTTTTGGTTTATGGTTAAAAAATGCTACCCAGCTGTGCCCACCAATGCTAGAGGTAAGGATGATACTGTCCAGGAACACAATGCTTGTTTTTATTATTCCCTAAACTGACATCTCTTTCTTTGAGAATAAGTTCTCCTCAGTGTGGATGCAGTGTCCCTGCCAGTGTCCTGCTCGTCTTCTCAGTGCAGTGTCTAGATATGCAGGTAGTTCCCTTCCTCCAACACTTGCTCTTATGATTGGAATTTTAATTCTCATGGGGTTTTAAGCTGTAAAAACATTGATGTCCTCTACCCTCTTTTGCCTAATACAGATGACTATTAGTACTCAGCACAGTGTCAGTGTGATTCATCACTTAAGAAGAGCTGATATACCAAATGTATCAAAAGCATCACTACAATAGCCAAATGGAAATAGGTACAGTGCAAGAAAGCAATTTTAACTGTGACCGCACATACACGAAGAATTAGGAATCAGGATTCCATCTTCTTGGGTGCATCTGTGCAAGGGATGTGTGCTTCCACAGTGAGTGGGGAGTAAGTTCTGCTCTGAGATTGCTGCTGGTTTTGAGGTGACCATAACTGGCTCTAAATTCAACTTCTTGCAAGACTGATATCGCAGCTTGCCTTGTTTAACACTTGCTGTACCTGATGTTGCCAAGTGCCCTAACCGTTGTATTTGAATATCAACTTGCCTGTTGGGACTTCAGGAAGGAAATTCATGCTAGCAATAGAGAAGGTAAGTCTGGTCCTGAAGAAGGCCATCTAAGTTTGTAGCCACTTCATATAGGCATGTGGCACACTTGCTCCATCAGCTGTGCACCTGCCATGGGAACGCTACCGAATCACTGCTCTGCAGAGGATTTAGGGTCAAGGCAGCACAGACATGGGTATGCTTCTCAGAAATAACAACCACTACACGGTATCAGTAGTCATGCAAAGCCATGCATCATTTTGGATGGCCATTTTTCCATGAAGAAGACTTTGACCACAACAGATGTTAGCCAAGAGTAGCCTTTTGTGTAAATGTGCTATTTAAGAAATGTGCTATTTTGACAGGCCAAGAACCCAAGCCGTGACTTTGAAAGCACATGTGGATTTCATCGAGATCTTTTCAGTACTCTAAGCTACATTTTAGATTTTACTTGAATCCAGAAATTGCTGAGCCAAGTGTACATTTTGAAGAACTGTGTCCTTTTCCTGCTGAGAAGAGTGAAGAGCATCTTAACGGTTGGTAGAAACTACTCATGTTGTTGACAACTAAAAGGAAAACCTGACACCACTTGCTCCTTTTTGTCTATCCATAGAAATTTGAATCATTTGCCTCCCATGAATGGATAATACAAAACTCATCAGCTTGTCACATGGCATCATCTTGAACAAGAGCTCAGCTTGAGCCATCACTTTGGTCAAAAAGCCTCAACGTTTACGAGATTTCATAACAATTCACTTTGAAAATGTACTATTTAATACTTTAGACTAAATGTGAAATTTCCCTCTGAAAAATGAAAGGGAGAAACCAACTTGTTTGTCAAAGTTCCATTTTGGCAGTGTCTCTCTTTGGTCAGCTAGGGGCAACATCTCAACACAAGCTTTAGTTACCACCTCAAATTCAGTGCAGTAGGTCTGAAATTCCCTGAATGTAGCACATCAGGCTGTGATCACACTTACATCTGAGCTGCCAGATGTTTTGCTGCTGAGTTTGACTGGACTGGAAATAGGCAAAACCAAAACGGAAGTGGATTGTGAACTGATTTCTTTGATGGGTGTTATGAAAGTGGAAAAGGGATATTATATATATATAAATATATATATATGTAAAGCCTAACATAAAATCATGAAATCCAGCCTGAATGCTCAGCTCAACAGTTGATCTCGCATTTTCAGTATGTCTTGCAAGAAAAAAATGGCTGGGGTTTGGGATGGAGGTTGTTTTTATGACTTTTATTATTCTGAGACTCCTTCCCTGCTTGGCAGTCCTTCTGAGAACTACTTACTTCATACACAAGTCCACATGCACACAGAAATAAACCAAAGATAAAGGAAGCCTCAGCCAAAGCAGTAGGAGGAAGTGCCCAAACAGCAAACAGAAGCACTTAAATGCTTTTCAGTAAGGACTGGAAGGGAATGGAGCAGGCTTTCCCATGCAGGAGGCTATGGCCAAGGCTAAGGTGGCCTTTACAGTAGAAAGAAAACCATGGTTTTTATTTTGTTGTTTGTCTGGAATTTTGTACAATACGTTACAGCAACGAATTGATCTCCACAGGGCTGGCTTTAAGCAAAATCTGAGATGCAGTACCTACCTTCAAGAGCAAGAGAGGGGAAAAAAATCAAATCTGCAGACATGAAACATCCATTTTTCCCCAGAAACCAAGGTTTTCTGGTAAAACGACAAGATTGGAAAAAAGAATAAATGCTCCCTGGATGTTTTGCTGGCAACACAGCAGGGTAGCAAATCCCTCCTCTGCCTCATAGAAAATGGGCAAATCCTTGTGTTGTGCCTTCTGGCCATGGCAAAGGTTTGGCACAGAAATCGTGCCATTCCAGAGCGTAGAATGGCAGAAGCTGTTAGTTTTGGTGTGTGCAGTGTCAGCACTGTCTAACAGTTGTTTCTTTTTATGCTGTCACTTCTGATGACTTCAAAATGCTGGCTTTTAACATCTTGTGCCATCCTGTGATGGCTTAACAACCCGATGGTCCAACATACACAGTGCAGTTGAGATGTACAGCCAAAGGGCTTACACCGAGGACAATTTGCTTTTCAACAGGCAACACCACAGCATTCACAGTGTAAGTCATCTGTGATGCTCTGTAACACTGCTAAAAGAGGTTATGAACAAACTAAATGTATAAACATACACATACTTGCTATAATTTCTAATTATCCACTTCACGGGCAATTTGGTACAATACATGGAGAGCAGGTGCCCCATTCTTATCTGTTCCTAGGGACTATCATGTTTAATTTTATTAGGATGAGATTTTTGCAACTAAAAAACAGATGGGAAAGGAAGATGCACAGGGCCAGCACTAAAACCATGCTGTCTGTGCTGAAAACTTTTGATGCAAGTAAAACTGATAAGCACAAGAACATTTTGGGACAGCAGGGGCTCAGTGAAATGCAGACAGGCTAGCAAATACAGGCAGGGGTGAGGGACTGGGGAAAAACCAGTCCTGGGCTTAACACACTGGTTTTTAAGTTAAGCTCTGAGGTCCAGAGCTTTAGGAAATGGCCTTCTCCGCAAGAAGGAGTTTGCTTGTAATGCTACCAAAGTGATTACTGCTTGGTGTTATATGCCAGAGGCTGACCAGCTACACTGCTGAGATCCTCCTCAGGGCTAAATGTACCCTACCTCCAGGAGATTGAGAGGTGATGAACTGGTAAGTAGATTTGCCCATGCGAATGTTCTCACTAATGCACCCCAAAGCACTCAGTCATTGGAACTGATGAACAAAGTGAGTCTTTGGCAGGAGGCATTCCAATGAGGATGCAACAGGAGAATTTTGGTGATTACCAAGCAGATAAACCTCTTTCATTAGCCGTTTTCCATCACAAGGCCATCACATTTCCACCTCCTGCTGAGCCTGCAGCCTGTCCCTCCCCTGCAATCCTGGCTGCCCCAGGAGGTTGGGGGCAATAACCACTGTATCCCTCAGCATCACCAACTCCCTCAGGTCTTATGTGGTCTGTTTTCAGGAACTGTAAAAACTGAAGCATCTATCAAATCCAAAATTAATGAAAAATTTATCTTGTTGATCTGATCATATCCTAAAAACAAGTTCTGCCTGTGTGGTAAGATTAGATACAGGGATTTCGGAAGTCGTGCTCCCTTGATACCTTATTATACATTGAGACATTGCTCCAGGAGATGTTAAGTTCTTGCTTTCTGCATATAATTTAAGAAATAAAATGTGCAGCACTTGGAGTTATTCCCTGAGGAGCCAGAGGAGTGGAATGAGGGAAATAAGAGAAATTAGTGCACTTACAAGATCTGCGCACAGGTATGGCTCTGCCACAGAGGTCCTATGGGCTAGACAGGAGAGGGTGCTTAAAATGGATGCCCGAGTCCATTTTGCCCAGAAAAAAAGGGGTATTTCTGTCCACTGTATTGTGCACAAAGAGAGCAAGAGAAGGCTTGAATTCCACTGCCATGCCTGGCTGCAAAACCCAGCGTAGTCAAGTGCTTCATGCCTTCGCAACCAGTGCAGAGGGAAGAGCACCATCTCTGCAGAGTTCCTCGTGGACAGTGAGGGTGAGACAAGAAAATATTGCTAGTTAAAACCATTTACTGATTTAATTTGCCCTTGAGCTACATGGAAATGACTTTCAAAGCAGTAGCCCAAGATGCTGCTTTTGCACTGCTCTGGTTTAGCAATTACAGCACAGAAACAAGCAATCTTAGCACGATTCAGCACAGGCCTTTCATCTAGCAGCAGAGCTAATGACTTGGACAGCATCTGCTTGTGGGTTATGTTACATGTTGGGTGTCTCACAGACTGATTTCTGATGGAGGGGTGTGCACCCTGACGAGTCTCAGCTTACAGGTGCCCACTGAGATGTTCTGGCTTTCCAAATGTGGCCCTATCACCTCTTAAAACTATGCCTTATACCCTTAAGCAGGGTTCCTTACCCATTGCTACATAGTGAAAACCAGATTTTCTAGGTCAGAACACAGGAAATACTTTCAGCTGAGGTACCTTACCCTGTTCTAAAGAGAAGAGAGACTTATGAATCACTGAGTTTATTATATTGAAAGAATGTGACTTTTTTATTGTCAGTGATATTTTAAGTCTGATCTGAAAGTCTGTAAATGTCTTGTTCGCACTGAAAGAGAATGAGACTTCATCATCCAGCCACCCACGATGACCTGCCGATTGAGATGTAATATTATTGCCTCTTCAAATTCAATTGAATTGTCATTATACCCAAAAGATCCTCCAATTTAGTAAATAAAATGCAATTGGCTTAAAAAACCTTGACAGCAAATGCCCTCATTTTTCCAATTGTGCAGCATTTTCAATCAACATCTAAATTAACAATTCTTTCACCATTATGATCCAGCAATTCAAGAGATCCTGAAATCCTATGCCAGACATTAAGGCTTGAGCCCATCTCCAATATTAAAGCTTTCCACTTCTGACTTCCATTTTAGTAATAGTTTGCTTCAAATATACAGATCTATTAATGCTTACTCCTGTTTCCTATTGGCTGTATCTTCTTTCTGCTCTTTACTTTGGCATTATTAACAAGAGATGTTTTCATCCAGATAGCAAGTAAAGGCTTTGACCTCTAGCTGCAGGTTTTCAGATGCAAACATAAAGAACTCAAGTTCTCATAATCAAGTATCTTATTTATCCCTAGTTATAGGAAAGTCTTATCAAATGACTTCTATATCTCATTTTCTTTGCAATTCGTGACCCTGGATGTGATTACTATACTTGCTTGGGTTTTATATTAACAGAGAAAATCAAGTTATTTTAAATGAGCTCTCTGCACATAGAATCATCGAATAGCTAGGGTTGGAAAGGACCTTAAGATCATCTAGTTCCAACCCCCTGCCATGAGCAGGGACACCCCCCACTAAACCATATCATCCAGTGTGACAGCAGCAGGTCCTGCTAACAGAAAGGAACTCTCTGGAACCGTGTCCTGCTTCCTTCGGGTGTCTTATCAAATAGCACCATTTTAAACCCCTCTGCTAACGTTCTTACAGATCACATCACTTCATAAGGTAGCCCTTGGAGTTAAGGGGTGCATTTTCTGCCTATGACTAACCCAGAGGGAATACAGATGAAGTGGCAGCCCTGGATGAAGTCAGGAGACACCAGAGACTCTTGTACATTCAGGTACACAGAAAAACTTGAGGAAATGTTTGCACACATCATCCAACAAATAAAACCATCCCCAGTGTTTTCCAGATTATTGTTAGAAACCCGTATCTTGATTTCAAACAGACAATATAATCCCTAGACCATGAGGTGAGCATCTTCACAGTGCTCCTTCACAAGGGCTGAGAGGTTTCTATCTGTCTGCAGTGCAGCGGGACCTGCCAACTAGGCTCACTTTAGCATCTGCAAACAAAACATCAATTGCTGCATCCCAGCTGAGGGGAATTGGCCAAGTGCAAAATGAGAACAAAACAAAAAGCCTGCAAAGCTGAAGGTTGATGAATGCCATGTACCAGCCGTATTTACTGCTCTATTACAGCCAGACCCAACTCCTGGTCAGATTTCCCACAAATCACCGTTTTATATTTTCTGTAACCACAGAGAGTCAAGAAACATCTAATTTACTTCTGAGCGAGCCTCAGTGAAGCTGTGAAGGAGCACATGGATGTTAGCCTCTATGGCTCTGGGTATGCCAAGTGTCACAGGGGTTTCACCATGGGTAGTCAACACCGATGCAAAGAGCAGCTGCTCCAGATTGCTCAAGTGCCTGTGCAGCACTGAAAAACTTTGCAGAGCCTGAACAGCCCTCTGCAAATCTGCCAAAACCTGGCCTTGAACAGCACCTCCAAATCCTTGTTTTCTAGCAGGACCCTTACCATTGCATCTCCCACCTCCTGCTTAAAGCCTGAGCAGGTTGTCCAGGGCTTTGTCCACTTGGGTTTTGAATATCCTCAAAGACAGAGACTCCAATAATGCAATAATTTCTGAAAATCACTTTAAAGCAAGGAGCAGAAACAGTGTTTCCCCAAGGCAGGGATGCCACATGAATTAGCCATGCTTTGTTCAGCCCAGAGAAGAGAAGGCTCTGGGGAGACCTTAGAGCAGCTGCCAGTGCCTAAGGGGCTGGCAAGAAACCTGGACAGGCACTTTGGGCAAAGGCCTGTAGGGACAGGCCAAGGGGAATGGCTTTAACCTGACAGAGGGGAGACTGAGATGAGCTCTTAAGGCAGAAGTTCTTCCCTGTGCAGATGCTGAGGCGCTGGCACAGGGTGCCCAGAGAAGCTGTGGCTGCCCCATCCCTGGCAGTGTTCAAGGCCAGGTTGGATGGGGCTTGGAGCAACTGCTCCAGTGGAAGGTGTCTGTGCCCGTAGCACGGCTTTGGAACTGAGTGAACTTTAAGGTCCCTTCCAACCCAAACCATTCTATGATTCTGTTTTCTAGGACTGACCTGTGGGCCCTAACTTTTATATTAATCATCTACAGATCAGTAACAGGGGAAAACTAAAAGTAATTATGCACTCAGGGACTGACCGGAGAAGCCAGTATTCATTGGCCAGACTGTGCAAAAGCCTTCTTCAACCACGTTTTAAAAGTAAATCATGCTATTAGCACACAAGGATGCTGAATTATTGTCTCTGTGGGACTGAACTACACTAATTCCCTTTTCTCCTCTCTTTGAGGTGAGCAGCTTTTCAAGATTAATAGAGCCATTTAACACAGAGCTTCTCTGCTCATATGTATATTGTTGTACAGCTGTCTGTAATGAGGTATGCAGGGGTATTTGTCCATCTCCTTCTGTTTACCCCTTTCTATTGAAGGAATTAAGACAGTAAGTGTCCAAGACTTGACCTGCTGAAAACCATACCTGTCTCTGGTCCAAAAGCATCGTCAACATGAAAAAACACAAACCACTGCCCTGATAGGGTAAAGGTAAAAGGCATATTAGGTAAGGGCTATGTCACACACCTTTACGGGGAAAGGTGATCAGTGGGCACAGGAGCATCACAAACCTGTCGCATGACTGGAGGTACCCATGCTATAGCAGGGATAGCTCATTGAGCTATGGGGAGGAAATCACACACAGCAACATCAGAGCCACAAAAGGAAAACTGCTGACATGAGGGAGAATGACAAAAGGCAACATTAAAGGCTTAACTGGGACTCTTATTAACCATTCAGTTCTCTAAAACGCACTCTGGGGTGCATTAAAACCAGCCAAGAGTTATAAAAGCATCTGCTGCCAGTCATGTTGTGGCAGGCAAGGCAGCGATGCTCCTTGCCTCGGGCTGACTTGGGGGCCCTGCCTTGGTGGCACCTCTGAGACAACAGAGCCCGAGTGTCTACTTAAAGGCAGCACTCAAAAACCATGACCCAATTTCATACAGGGACTCTAAGCCCAGGATTTAATTTTGCAGGTGCTAGACTAACTGGATGGAGATTTAATTCTGGGAACAATTCATATGTCTATCAAATGGCATATGCAAGACAGGAGTGGAGGTTTTGAAAACAGCCAGAGCCAGGCAATGATAATGCAAACAATTCTATGGAGGTTTAGCTGTGGGCACCATCTCTTAATGAGGTCCATAATGACCTTGTATGAATAAGAACTGGGATGTTTCTGCATGCCATGGAAGAGAAACATTCAGAAAAGGAAAGTTTGAAGCAGTGTCCTCAGTGAAGACTATTTGCTTCACATTTAGAAATGGAGTCTGTATGCATATATAATCAAGATACCATATTCACTAGAAATTTCTGAGATGCAATAAACCACACACCACGGGATTCCTGAAATCGTAAATTCCTGTTGCAATTAAAATGTTAACATCATCTGCATTTCTCCTATGTCTCTGGATGCACCAGTGTGATGGATCCCTTTCAGTATATTTCTTCCAACACATCCCATGCCTTGTCTGCTGCAAATCAAATTATGCCTACCTTTGCTTCCCATCTGCTCCTACGTGCACGCACAGCACGCAGTCAGACTTTCATGATGCCAGCAGTAACTTGTCTGATGCTGGGGCACTTAACTGGGAATGGTAAGTGAAGTCAGTAGCAATTATCAAACAGAGGCAGGGTGGAAGTGCAGAGAGGATTAGAGTTTTTTTCTAGTGAATTTTAATGGACTTTAATCAGCCACTCCATGTTGATTACCATAAACCTTTTGAGTCTACGTTCCACATGCAAGTATGCATGACGGTGATTGATACGGGGTTTAACTCACCTAATTTAATTCCTGTACAGTAATCAACAGTCAGCTGTCTCTAAAGCAATCAGACCGACCTGTTCGGGGAGATGAGAAGAGCTTGGCACGGCCTGAGGCTCTCCCAACCCTTCCGCTGCTCCTGATCCTTCACCAGACCCTGCTTGTCCTTGGCCATAACCAGAAACAACACTAGTGACAACTAGTCACAAAGAGGGGCTGTAAGAAAAACACAATGCAGGCTACCAAAGGAGTGACTGTTCTTCGTGTATGGATTATGGTCATCCTTACCCTGTGGGAACCCAAGAAGATCAGTAGGAAGTTTGTAGAGAGAACAATCCACCAATGCAACCTACAAAATACACTCAAAAAATACTGGTACAGTAATATCTGGAAGGATCTGTCATCTGTCACCCATTATAAAGGTACCTGTCCTAAATCAGGTGCATTTCTACTCACTTGGTAGCTAGCCAGGCTATGTGTAGCAACCAGAATGCTGTACCCAACAGTTACACATGACAAAATACTATGAGTTTTTAAAATGGAAAAAACCACATCAAATATGTTAAAGTCATTTTCATTTTGCCAGCTCCTAAATGGATTCATTTTCTGTTACAAATGATAGAATAGAAAACCCTGTTTTGATTTGTTTGCTGGAAAACATGCCCCAGATAAATAAGAATGCTGTGTTATTTGTGAGTAAAAAAAAAAAAAAAAAGTTAAAAAATGTGTCGATAGAAAATAGGGACATATTCAGTAAAAACAATGCAGAAATTCTGGGAATAATGGAAATTTCAAAGAGTCTTTGATTTAAGTTTCACTTGGGAAAATACATAGGGTAATTTTTCAATAAAATTGGATCCACAAAACTGCATTGATTACCTTTAATCATCAGCATAACTGTTCTCTAAGGCATTACCCAGCTATCCTAAATGAAAACTCCATGTCAATAAGGGAGGAAGGGGCACAGCACAAATAGGAAAGATTCAGCTCTTCCCTTAGTTTGTAAGATCCCAATCTTGAAAGATTTATGCCCCCATTTTTCTCCCTGTGTCATTATGTCCAGCATGAATCAAGAAGATGCAAACCTAAGCATAAATGTAAATCATATCAGCAAGCTGAGAGCAAGATCCATAGTTTGGCTTCAGATATCCAGCACACATAACCTTCCAGACCAGAAGGCTGCTTTGGGCTTACATTCTGGACTGATCCAGCCTGTCCCACGTGAGTTTGCTTGCTCTCCCTTCACCTCTACTCTGAGGCATGTGAGACTCTGAATTGGTGCCTGTTCTCCCCTAAAACAAGTGCTTAAATGGGACTAAACTGAGGCCCATCCTACATAGGAGGAAACATGAAGCTAAGATAAAGAGGCAGAATGTGGCTCCAGACACATGAGGACCAGAGTGGACATCCCTCATAGTGGTTTCTTCTTGTTTTCCTAAACATTTTACAAAGTTAACAACAAAGATCCCAGGGAAGATGTATTGTCTTTCTGCAGCACTCTAGTGCACACCTTTTCTGACCCAAACCTGCAGTTCCTGGGGAAGGGTTATCATCATTTGATTCTGTGGCTATAATATATTCCACTCTGATCTGAAACTGCCCTTAGGATTCAAGCACTTTTGAATGTCAGTAGGAAAAAGAGATACAGTCTATTGAAGGCTATATGAATAACTACAGGAGAATTTCTGAGCCAGAGGTTCAGCAGGGTTTTCACGCCGCTTTCTAATAAAGAAAGAATCTAGCATTGAGGAAAAGATGTTATAATCTAACATACTGACCAATTTTGTGGAAACATGTGCCTGGATACCAACTAGCCACCAAATAAATATTAATACTAGCTTAGCTCTCTCTTAGCACAAATGACACAAGTGCTGGAAGCTGAGGTGAACGGGTTTATCTTCACAGGGAATCGCAATTCCTGAAAGCCCTGAAATCTGGCACCTACGTGCAGCCTGTCTGCCTTTCTGACAGCTCTTTTCAGATTCTGCTCCCCTAAAAAGCACCAGTTTATTTCATTTTTCTTTTCATTGCTCTGTCATTTCCAAAAGTTCGAAGGAATTGGAGCTTTGTATGTGAGGGGGGAGCTGATGGATCGACAGCCACTTCTTGTACTAACAATCCCCTGAGCAAGCCAGCCTCTGGGGGAAAAACATCTAAACTAACACACTTGGCAAGATTAGAAAGAGACTAAAAACATGCAAATCATTTCCATATGATTACTTTCCCCTCAATCTTTCCTCCAGGGGAAGGTAACTCCTACACTCTGCACCAAAAATAGGGCACTTCCATGAACTCTACTGTGGACTTCGCTAGGTTACATCTTGATGTTTGTGTCTCTGCAGAGTAGGAAAGTTGGACAAGTACATCTCTGGAGGGAAGTCCAGCATTATCCTGACTCAAACTGAACAGAGACCTTTCCCTTATACACCACATCTGCTTATCAAAATATGTTTTGAAGCCTTTCCAACAGGCTCGCACATACACTGTGCTTGCACAATGTAAGCTCACGCATACATTGACTACTTCCACAGCTTCCTCAGGTTTCTCTGGACTGCTGCCAAAAGCATCTGCACCCCGGTCCACTTTTTCAACTGTGAACAAATGTACTGGGTTGCACAATTATTTATTTTAATTGCCACTTCATAGTGTTGAGTGCTACTCAACAGTAAGAATAAAACCAAAAAGAATTTCTCTGTAGCACTACAGACTACATCAGGACTCCCAGCTCTGGAGGTTGCATGGACCTCAGAGTGGAAGATTGTTTTCTTCAGCACAGAAATATAACAAAACCTTCCGAGGTAGTCAAATGATGGCGCAGAAAACACACAAAGAAACAATTTCTCAATGAAGTGGTACATTTGTTCGAAGACAGACCTTCAGGAATATATCCTGAAGATCAGCACCTTTCCACCCACTTGGTAAAACTACATTATGCCTCTCATGGGAAATTGTACTAATAAAGTCAGACCACGGGGAAGGAGCTACCAGATCCTGTTAGGCTCAGCCAGGGTGGTGGCACTGTTTGCAACCACAAGAGGTGATGTTCACATGTTCTCAGTGCCTGCACATCACCCATCAGTCTACGAAATTCTTGCCAAACAGTAAAAAACCCTAAACCAAAGTGCAGCAGGTTTGTTGGCAGCACTCATAGCATTAGGTCTTGGAGAAACCAAGGCAAAAGCCTGTGCATATGCCAGGGGAAGGAGCAGGAGGTCTGTTGCCCAAACCCTGTCCCTGCTCCTGACAACAGAGAGGTCAGAAAAAGAGCATGGAGGAAAATGGGGTCTCAGGGCCACAACTGCATTTTAGACAGCCATGCCCCCATCTTCCCCCATCCTTAGGTGGAGAGCAGGATGGAGCTAGCTGTGTCTGCTGCATGGCCAAGGCATCTCCATCCTGATGGCCAGCGAAACACATCCACTCTGATGACCAAGGAAAACTTCTTTACGGATGGCTGGTGTTTCTTTGCAGCTCTCCATTTGCATTCTTCCTTTTATTTTATTTTATTTTTATTTACCCAAAAGAATAATTTCTATTTTTAGTTTTTCTTTCACACAAAAGGTTAATTTTCTTTCTAAACACATTTGTTTCAAACAGTTGCCAACACTTTAGCTTTTCCTCTGTGTGTTTATGAGTGATGGAGTGTCTTTTCTCCTGGTTTTCTCCTGTTATTCTTCCTCTTAAAACCTTAGTGAAATTTTCACAATGTTTTTACTCCACTGAAGCTCATGGCTTGAGGCAGGGCAACAGCTAATTTCCATCTGAAAGTGGGGATTCAGATAGTGTCCTCTGTTGACAAATGAATTGTGGATCCTCACATGCCCTTTTCTCTGTGCAGAGAGGAGAATGGATCCCGAGGCCTGGTGCTGGTTTAGTATTTAAGGACTGGTGGAGCCTCAGCTCTGGAAGAAACTCCTTCCCAATGTTGGGAGAGCAGGTGATAAGGGATTTGAAGCCAGAACTCTTGCCCTTAAAGCACCCCTGCATGAAACCTGCCACCTCCACTCCACCACCTGATAGTGCCTTTCAAAAGCATCAGTGTGCATTCAAAGACAAAAACACCTGCCCCAATGAAATCAGCACCAGAGATGTGCTCTGCTACTCAGAGGTGCAGGGGAGCCTGACCCTTCTCAGCAAGGAACCCACAAAAAGCAAGAAACTCTCTTCCATACCCATGTTTCAAGTACCCATGCACAGATCAGATGACGATCAGACACTTTTACCTTTCCTATGCAGTGCTCCTTACATCTCTAAGCAAATTGCTGAGGAAACTACAGAGCAGTTCCTATTTCACTCCTCAGGTGGGGGCAAAAAGCTCCCCAGAGCTGCTGACTGAGTTTATATGTAAGCTGATTAAGAAAAAAATAACCTCTGTACCATAAGAGCTAGATGAAGCATAGGTACATGAGTGCTCTGAGTGCGCACAAAGCCAAATCACCACCTGCCAGGACAGCCGTACACTGTCACCCAGCAGGCAGGATGCCTCTTGATATAAACTACCTGCTTTAAATAGGCTTTGAACAAAAGCTGTAGTGCATTTCAGAAGGCTAAATGTATAAGTTAGCTGGTTGAAGCTAAAAAACACAGTTGGACAATGAAGTCTTGCTTTTCTCCTGCTCTTGATGCCAGCCGTGCTTTGGTTCAAAACTGCTTTCAAAACTTTGCTATTTCCACTTCTCCAGGTTTGAGCTATAAAATTGATCCTCGTGTCTTGAGAGAACTGATTTTCTTACAGGGAAAAATGTGTACTGGTGAAAAAGAGGTCTCTCCATAGAAATAGGTAAAAGTAAGGGAACCCAAACAGTGTTGCTCACTCCTGCCTGCTGGCAAGTTCATACACTTAAATAGGGGCTACAGCGATGTCTCACTGCCCAAGGACAGCCTTACAACCATGATCTAGGCCAGGAACCTCTCCAATGTTCACATCTACACTAGCAGCTATGATAGGCCTTCTGTGCTGGATATGCAGACTACAAACACAGAGAAGTCTCTTGTTGATGGATTTATCACCTACAAGCATTTCACTGTGTTGTGACAACCACCACAGAGTGCAACATGAAAATGTCTTTGTCAACAAAAGATTTAATAAGGCAACCAGATTTGTTCTCCTTCCACTAACAATAGCCTCAGCACTGTCAGAGCTGGCTTCCACATAAATCAAAATGGCACTTGAAACCCTTGTTGAGACTCATCAGATGGCATTCAGATGTCCCTAGTGCACATGCCTCCTTCTGAGCCACTTTTCCAGACTTCTTTTATGTCAAACGAAGAAATATTGGCACTTTTGAAGCACGATGCATCTCTCCCTGAGGCTGATGTTTAAAGCAAATACTTTGAGTTTCAACCTAGAAGTGGCTGGCCTAGCCAGCCCTTCCATGAGAGGCAAGCTGTTATGTCAGCAATGCCATGGTCTGCAGTGGTGGACCAACAGTCCCACAGTTGGACCTGTTACCAGGTGAAATTGCACACAGAGGCTCAAACTCTTTCTTTGCAGTTCCAGCAAGGCTGATTTGCCATCATCTTACAAGCTACTCTGCAGGGATAAGAGGAGAAAACTCACATACTGGGAGAAATTGCATTAGGTTTATCTACTGGACTGCATAAAGAAAAATCCCTCTCTAAGCAAAGCATCTTAGCAGCAAGCCAGGTGCCGCTGGAGGCAGCGCAGCTTGACACGGCTCCTTGTCCCCTGCCTTCCCTCCCACATCATCACCCAACACAGCTCCTCCATACTCTGCCCTGCACCACTGAGGTTCCTACACATTTTCTCCTTCATTTCACTCTATTAAACTACTAATTGATTGACCAGATCAAGAAAGCCCAGATCTCTCCCCCGGGACGCTGTTGCATTTGCAGTGGCAACTGATTACGGATGGGCAGTTTTGCACAGCAAATGATTAAAGCATCAGAAGCTGTGCTGGGAAGATGAAACCCTGTGTATTGCTCTCCTGTGCTCACGCCCAACTGAGCTGCCTTCACCTCCCTGAGCCCCCTGCCTAGACAGTGCCAGGTGCAATACCATGCACATGGATGTGGTCCTTGCTCTGCTTTTCCTGCATCCAGGGAGCAAAATGCCCTTTGGTGCATGCTGCTGAGCCTGCTGGATGAGGAGCACTGGGGATTCTGCTCTCTCTGGCCTCTCCTTGGCTATCCCTCCTTCCTTGCGCAGAGGTGAGGCAGGATCTAGCTTTAGCTACCCACTCATCCACCGAAGATCATAAAAACAGTGTATTCTGTCTCCTAGCTAAAGGTATATGGGAGACCGGAGAGGGGAAAAGGTTTTTCCAAGCACAGAACACATGAGCAGCTGCTGATCTGCTCTGTTTGCAGGACCTGCCTTCCCAGTCCTATTTCTTTCCCCCCAAAAAATGCAGAGACATTCCTATAGTGAAAAATGAGCTCCATGAGCAGCATCTCCCCAGCCCAAAGTACTGCATTGGTATTCTAGTCTTCCCACTCCTGCAAAGCAGCCTTATTTATCCCAAACCAACCAGCCTGCCGCTGAACACCAATGAATTACACTGGATGATACCTAATGTGATGAATGGGCATCATGTCTGAGTAGATGACTCAATGCCACCCCCTTGTGCAAGACAAAGCTTCCAGATACCCTTGCACAGGCAACACACAGGCTGAAACGGTGTTTTGTACAGCTTCCATGCATGGACAGCAAAGACAGAAGGAAAACCAATAAAAATAGGCAACGTTTTGCCTCTCAAATGATCATCACACAAAGTATTGACTTTTCCAAATAATCTCATCATTGTTGCTAGGCACAGAATTTATCCTGCAGCCGGTGCAGATGCTGTTGTTTCACCATTCAAACTTATTCTGACTTCAAAAAGCATTTTAGCCAAGACAGAGTGGTTTATTTTAATTAAAAGCCTATAAGCCAAGATTATTATTTCTTCTGTTGCTTACCCCCAGGGTCTGGAGATCCTCTACAATACATCCTGTGCCAACAATTTAACACTTGTGCCTGAAGGTCTTTGCAGTTAGAAACAATCTGGGCAAAAACTGTAAATGAATATGAAATCCCAGTTTCCCCTCTCTTTTCATCCCTCTCACTGGCTCAGAATAGCAGGACACAGTGGACAGATTTGCAGTCTGTTAGCCAAAAAAAGGAGCTAATATTTACCAGTAGCAATGTTTGTCTTTTCTGTAATGCTCTTGATCTAAATTGCTCTCCAGTCCTGAATGCCATGTGTTGGAAATGCACCAAAACTCACTTATACAAAGCACAGCCCTCGTCTCTTAACTGGAACCAGACTCCTATCCCCTGAGCTCTGCTAAAACAAATTTTCATGCCTGAATTGATCAAATAGCATCTCCCTGACCATGAAACAGCTACTGCATCACTGCAAAACCACTGATGGACACACTGGCGTAGACCAGCTTCAGAACAGTAAGTGTGAGCACCAGCAGGAGCAGCTCAGAGAAGGTGGGAAGAGGAAGATGAGTGATGGGTGGCCACTCTTTAAAAAATACTGGAAATGATAGAAAATGATGGAGATGGAAGTGGGAAGAAACCCTGTGAGGGATCTGGGAGGTCCAGCACCCCTGCACAAGCCTCTTCCCACTGGTTTCCAAAACAGGGTTCAATAGATACTGCCAAAATCTCACCTATGTAACAAATGCAGACCCTCTGTAAGCAGACAAAGGGGATGTTTGAATCATTGCTGAAGGCATACCATGGCATGTCTGCCCCAAATCAGACACAATGGGGGCTCATTGGGTGCTGCCAGCCTTCAAACTACTCCTGACAATGCTTCTCTACACTGAGGACTGGCTAATGCTTACCAGGCAGCTGAGATTTAAGAAAAAAATACTCAAGGCAGTTGAAGACTCTCTTAAACATTTAAGACATTTAAAGATGTTTGTGCACTGGTACATGTTACTCTCATTCACATGGAGTTGGCAGGAGGATGACAAAACCATTTGGAAATAGAGCAAGAGGCATCCAGGGATGGTCTCCACACAACTGCTTGGTGTGTGCTGCATCTTGCTTTGGAAAGAGACTTTGTGAGATGGAACAGAATCCATGTTTTCTCAGCTCTCCTGATATCGATGGTCTATATTGACTTGGCCTAAAATAGTATTTGCAGGATGATTTTTCCCTCCCCTTAAATACTTCCCAACCCGGCTGAGGGACCTCAGAGGGCCGTTCTAACTGGAGCAGAACTGATCGCTGCTGTTACCTGAGAAACAAACACACACACATATGACTCAATTTAAAGGCCACATGGGAAATCAAGGAGGGAAAATACATCTGAGAAACCCTCCATGTCTCCACTCCCTACCAATGCTCAGGTCTCAGTTGAATCCTGCTTCTCTCAGGCTGACCACTGCTCTTTATGCCATACATGTGGTAGGAGTGATGTATCCTTTCCCTATTATTTCAAGCCTGCCTCTTCCATCTGTTACCCCTCTCTCTCTTCTCTATTCTTCCACTACTTCTACCCCTTCCCCGTCTACTGCAGCCCCACTGCTATTGTAAGTTCCTTTCTTTCTGCAGCTTTTCCCATATAGAACTGCCTTCCTGTACCCCACCAACTCACAGTTTCATCTGCAAATGCATCTCCAGGTCCTCGCCTGTTCCTTTGAATTCCACCCTTGTTCTGCTGCTGCTTATTGTTTAACTCCGTCACGGCGCTGTTTGAAGTGTTATTAGGGCACACTTGGAACTGAAAGTGCCACAGTGTAGAAAGCTGGACCCTCTGCACAAATACCTCAAAAGCCAAAACTATGACATTTGGGGATGGAAGAGGGAGCCCTCTGGATGCCAACATGGATTTTCTCTCCCCTTGGCACTGACATAAGAGCCTCTTGGAGACGCCTTTTGCTGCCTGTAGCACTGAGGTGAGGTTTTATGGTAGCACTGCCCAGCTAGCTGACATCAGATTTGTCCCTTCTTATCCCACCCTGACTGTCCTTGTCACCTAGCACCGGTCACATCCACAGGCTTGGGGCACTATCTCATCCTTAAAATCATTCCTTGGGGATGGCTGCAGGGGTGAAGTGCTCTACCAGCAACTCAGACTCACCCCCTCTCCCTGCCATTCCCTTTCAGCAAATGTGAAAATTGCATGTCAAAGGGATACGGAAACACAGCCAAGCCCCAGTTCCATAAAGGGCTTTGTTTCAATGCAGACACAATCACACTAGAGATAATGCAGATGCATAAATGCTTTGCTTGAGGACAAGGTGACTTATGGCCCTGCAGATGGCTTCAGTAAAGCCAGGTAGGAATGGGCAAAGGAGGGAACCTGTTTCCTGAATGACACTTCCATATGTGTTTTTTTTTTCTTGTTTTTTCTTTGTGAATAAGCAGCAAAATTATTGTATTCTTCATGAGCTCTCCTAACCCAGGAGAACTGAAATCTGAGATGAAATCTTCACTTCAAGGGCTTCAAAATCCAGGAAAGTGCTATGTAAAGAGATGTATTTTTACCCTTACAAGTAAAAGACCATAAACATTTTTCCTGAGGCCCTGGAGCACTTGTTCAATTCAGTCAAAGCTTTGCTGCCTGCAGACAACCCCCAGGGCTGTCCCTTCCCATCATGGGGCTGCTTTCCTGAAGCCACTTTTTACTCATCCCACTGCAGCCTGAGGGGCACAAGGGCCATGGTCCCCACTGCATGAAAGAGCAGGATGAAAGCTCAGATCCAGCATCCTGCTGCTCTAAAACCAGAGCACACATCCTCCCTGCCTTGCTTCCTCTGAGCAAAGCCACCACAGGCATTTACACAGGCTGAAGGGTCACTAAATGGTGGCAGGTTAACCTGTGAGCTGAATTTTAGGGAGGGCTCCAGACTTCTCTGCTTCTCTATCAAAAAACTCAGCCCATGAATTTGATTTTCCCAGTGGATATTTCTGCTTCTTGAATGGCTCCAGTGAGGCCAGTCCCACCGGGACATCTGGAAGGCACCAGTGGCTTGGTGGGACGGTGATGGTGTTTCCACCTCTCCCCATTGCTCATGAGCTGGGGTGAGGCTTGCAAAGTGCAATGGAGGCAGTGAAACTTTCATGACTACCATATTGCTGCCCCTCATGGTGTGTGTTCAGCTCTCATGTCCCCTCAGATACGTTACAAACCACTGCAGCTTCACCAATGCAAACTCTTGCTCTGACAACCTAATGCTAGAATCCAGACAAGGATTTCCATTTCTATCATGTCAGGAGGCCAGGAACACATTTTTAAAAGACTTTTACAAAGCTCCATCCAATTCAGTCTGGACAGTGCTGGAGGGTAGTAAAAGGAGACAGAAATGCTTATATCCAGGTTTGACTCCTCTGATTTACATAGACTTGGTAACAGCTAAAGTTTATTAGCAAGCAGAGGCTGTTGGATGACCAATGAAATGAGCAGTGATCTCACAGGAAGCCACAGATCTAATCCATTGGCAAGAACCGTGCAGCACTGTGTTCTGGGAGGTTTTTAATCCCTACCATAAGAGCCTGGACTGTCTCTGCTTTTCCAGGAAGGTTTAATGCTGTGTAAAATCACACTGCACAACAGACATAAGGCAGCTTCCACTGCCAGACCTGCCTCCCCTTCGATGCTTGAAGACAGCAGGACCAAACCACCTCAGGGCAACATCATGGGTAAAACTTGCACTGGTAAAACATTGTTACCCTCAGTCCCTGCGGCAACACAGGGTGGTCTTACACAGCACACTGTGAGACAGACCCCAGTAGCCTTTACACAACCATTCACACTTAGCAAAACATCTCATGGCTCTCAACAGATCAATTCTGGAAACTATTGACAGTTGGCTGAAGTTGCATTTGAAAATAATCACTTACCTGCCAGAATATGCTGTCTATTGTATTTCCCAGAAAGCCATCTCTGCCTTCTGATGATACCAGCTTAGGTCCCAGAATAGTCATAAATTCATCAAAATCAACCTGGCCATCCCCTGGAATGAAAGAAAAAGAGCAATGTTTCCACTAAAGTATCAGTGCCATTGTCCAACATGCTGCTCTGGATCTGCTGCACATCATAGACCCACACATGCGCTATGGCACCTCATACAACAAATTCATGGTGCCTACTGACCCATATTCACTGATACCCCAATGAATGGCCCCTGTTGTGGCATACCCAGACCTGAAGACAGGACCCAAGTAGAGGTGAACAACAGATCATTCCCCAGCCCTGGAGAGTTTGTAGGCAAGTCACTTCTCAAAAAACCCCTTCTTAGCAGGAGGACAGTAGCCATTAGCATGGCCAAGGCTCTTCCTTTCTACAGAGCTGCCAGACAGCCAGGTCTCTGCAAAGCTTTTACAGGGCCAACCCCAATCTCCAGAGGAAGGGAGCACATGCAGAGGGAAGAACCAGACTAATCCAGAAGGCATTTCATTTCAGCTTTCCATCAGCATTTGTCTCTTAGAAGCCCTGTGTGCTCAGCATGTAGAGCAGGCAGTGTAGACGCAGCTTCAGCACCATTAGCAGGAAGAGGAGACTGCTCCTGCTGTTAATGAACTGAGCCTATGCAGTCCCAAGCCCCTGCAGTATATTGTATATTTTGTAAATGAGGCACGAGCCTGTTTGAAGTATATCTGAGCCTTGTATCAAACGTTACTCTCTCCTCAGAGAACTTCTGTGATACTTAATGAAAATAGCCAAAAAAAAAAAAAGGGAAAATCATGCTTGTTGAGGGATCTTAAAAATGCCTGCTCCTTTGAGCAGGGTAGTTCAATGTCTTTATCTCTCCTTCATCTATCAGTCCATAGATGTATCGTCCTACATATTATCAGGCCAATTGATATGGGTGGCTATATAATCTGAAAACAGAATCAGCAACTGTAAGACTTTCAGATTGTCTTTTATTCAAATTCAGCTGGAGCTGACTGCATCCACCTCTTCATGCAGTTTCTGTTGCTAAACTATAAGGGGTAAAAGAAGTGTCTAAACCCATCAGGCTAAAGCAGATCAATGCAGGGACTACTATTGAAATGTCACTATTGACTGCAGTACCTGCAGCAGCCCTGCATGACAGCTTCACCACATGCACTGCATGCTGCTCCTATCTGTCCTTATTATATTTCATATGCTTGGCCTGAATGTATGCACTGATTAAAATCTCTGCATGTCCTTATCTTTGCAGAAACACAGTGTGAAAATAAGCAGAGTCAAAACATTTGCCAGAATACCGATCTGTATTTACTAGGCTCTGTCTGTAATTTCTTGAAGACAAGAGTGAATATCCTGGGGGTGAGCCCGTGGCGGGGGCTTTGAAAGGCAACCCAGCAGGGATTCATAATAGCTTTGATCCTATAATGTGCAGGAAGTGCCCATCCAACTGCTAAAGTTGCTCACACCTTCAGGGCTCAACCCACTCTGAAGAGTTCTGCAGGGCTGGAGTGGGTTGAGCTCTTGCAGGATGGAGCTCATTTCTTTAAACAGCCAAGGAAAAGGGTGGGCATCCCACCGCTTGGAAAGCCATTCTTCAAAACGTTTATGGGCTATGAGAAAATGTGTTCCTTCTGCTTCCCCATGGGAGGCATCAGTTTATGGCATTAAGTCAGACTGTATGGGTCACAGCAGGCTGGATCATGTTGGGGAAGGCAATGCAAGGTGTCAGTGGTTTTGAGGTGATTTACATTGCAATACATCAAAGGAAAGGCAGAAACAAACCCAGACACCATCATGCAAACCAGGTTAAAGAAATTAGCCAGATTAGCCAGAAAATAATCTGCATTTTAAAGAATTCGAGTACCTGCTCCTGCATGTATTTTGTCTATCCATATGCGACCCCAAAACACTGAATTATTCAATTCGCATTTTCTGCAATGTCATTTCATCCACAGAGGAGAGGCAGGACTTAGTCCTATGTATGACTCATGAGAAAACGGGTGCCAGGACTCCTGGTCTCTGTGTCTGACTCAGAACAAGACTTTGGGCAAACCCTTGCTCATGATTTCCCTGTGCCTTTGCCAGGGATCATAACTAACTTCACAGGGTTTAATTATCAGCTTAATTATAGCATTTTCCACAACCTCAGAAGAAAGATGCCATTACAAAATGCATTATCCCCTTATTGACTGCTTTTTCAATTAAAACTGTTAAAAAGCAAGGAAACTAGACCCCAAACCATTTTGCCTGGTAGAAATATCCCTTTAACATTTGTTTTCAGCTGCAGAAAACAAAACTTCCTGGCATCAGGATCTCGGGAGACTGAAGCATCCTAATATCAAGAAAGAGCACTCACAATTTTGGCCAAAAATTCCATTTACAGTATTCAAAAGCCAGGAGAGAAATATTATTAAAAACAATACATAGGCTCCAAGACACACCCAGTGCAACTCTGCACGGTTGCAAGGTGAAAATACCAGGGGTTGCTCTCCACAGCCATGGCATAACCAGGTAATGTCCAATACCCACGTTGCCTGCAGGATCTATAAGCATCCAGATTACCCACTGGATGCTGGGACCACTCAGCTTGAAATTTGTGTGGGGAACAGTCAAAGGATGCTTTCCTTCTCACCATAGTCACACACAGAGTGTGCTACAACCTGATGTGTGATGCACACATCAGGCATCTGCTTGAGAATCTGCATTGGAGGCAAATCAAACACCACACAGAACCCATGTTTGGCTTTGCTGTGCCTGCAGATGTGCTCCTTGCCTGAATGTAGTTGATATTCAGAGTGAGAGATGTGCAACTTATTCAGAAATGAACTTTTAGTTGTGTTCAGGGATGGGAAAAAGGGAGAGTAAACACCAGGCTGGAACACGAGTGCCGTCGACACTGCTCTCACCTTCCCTTGCTCCTTTATATAATCCGTCCAGCAAGCCCTGAACAACACAGCTGTCAGCAGTGATCAGAAAGCCCCAGTTTTTCACTGTCCCCCCTGGCCAATTTACGTATATGGTGTTTGCATCCTTCCCCCACCATCTGTCTGCAACTACTTCAGTATGAACTCATCACACCAAAGGAAAACAACCTCGTAAGGACAGATGGGGCACAAGCAGGAGAAAGGCTATGGCCAAGATGTGGTGACTGTGCTCCTTGTCCAATGATAGTTGCAGCTATTCTCTTCTCCCTGCTCCAATTAGCTACAAATACAGGCAAGGTTTATAAACCCGAGCCATGCTGAAGTCACTGATGAAGGTACTCACACATTGCAATAACTTATTTACAAACTCAGAAGGCAGGGAAACTTCAAGGGATGGCAGTGCAGTAGAGCTGGGGCAGGAGAAGACTGTTAGGGGATATGGTGGGCAAAGACCAGAGGGGTTCTGGGCAGGGTGTAGTCCAGATGCCACTCCATCTCTGAGTAACAACCCATCAGCCAAGGGACAGTTACTGCTTGTGTGGGTGACCTTAGCAAAACAGTGAAGCTGAGCTGTAGCACTAACCCCTAAACCTCTTAAATCACTTAACCAACTAGAACATCCATTTATTTACTTACAGTTATGTCCTAACATTTTTCTCCACCATAATGGTTCCTCTTAATCTTAATCCCAGCATTGATGTCAAAGAGTCAGAAGGGGGTTAGCAATCATGTGGCTGAACCTTGAATGACTAAAACCATGATTCAGAACATTGCTGGCCACATCATCAGAGACAAATCAGATCTGCTTATCATTACTAGTCTGTTAGCATCCACTGGGCACTAAGTGCTTCCAGATACCCACAAAGGTTTGCTCTCTGCAAGACGCTGTCTCAGTTATGACAAAAAGCAGGCAAATGTGATAATCAAAAGGACTAGCAACAACATGCATTGTTAGTAGCCGCAGGAGAAACTGTGCAAGCCTGACTAATTGCTCCAACACAGGAAAAAGGGTGCTGAATCATAGAATCGCAGGATCATAGAATATGTTGAGTTCGGAGAGACCTTAAAACTTATGCAGTTCCAGCCCCCTTCCATGGGCAGGGACACCTTCCACGAGAGCAGATTGCTCCAAGCCCTGCCCAACCTGGCCTTGAACACTGTTAGGGATGGGGCAGTTGCAGCTTCTCTGGGCACCCTGTGCCAGTGCCTCAGCACCCTCTCAGGAAAGCATCAGCATCCTTAAGGAAGGACACAACTGTTCTGATCCCACAGGATTTACCATCAGCAGTGGCATGCCCATGTTGGATGTGCCAGGCAGGAAGAGGGGAGCAGACCACCCCCAAATCATACCAGACCTGGAAGAGGAGAGAGGGATTAAGCAGAGGTGAGAAGGCAAATCCCCATGTCCCAGGTAGCAGCAGCCTGTGTGTGGGCTCTTGCATGGCTGCTGCCAGAGCTCTTCTGCTTTGAAGGAATAATTAAATGCTCAGAGGAGCAGCAGCGTGAACACATCTCACCCTCCATCCCCTGAGAGAGCCCCTATTCCCAGCCTTCAGTCGACCGCTGTCTGTCCAAACATCTCCCGTTGGAGTGGCTCCCTTGGAGGGCAAACTGAATATTCATTGGGCTGGAGAAGGACAGATCAGGAGAGGCAAAGAAAGAGGGGGAAAACACGCATGAATTGCATCACCTATATATAAAGGGCAGAACAGAAACTTACACCTGGGTTTCAGAGCCTTGTGCCTTAAACTGGGAGCCTGGATAATCTGACCTGACTGCTTCATAAATAAGCCTTTTTTGTGGCCAGTCTCAGGATAATCAGGTGCTTCGTCCTCCTTAAAAGTTTCTTGTAGTGGCATTGAAATGAGGCATACATTTAAACAGAGATGAGGATTTGCTGCATGTAGACTGATAAGTATTCACCCTTTTTTCCCCTCGAGTTTGACCTCCAGAGTGCAGCTAGGTGATATATTTAAAGTTAATGAGCTAGTCTTTTGCAGCTTGGGTCCCAGGCGCATACAACACTCCTGTTTATTTTTATTCTCTTAATAGCTAGCTGCAGTGATTCTCTGTCCCAGTCTGTGTCATTGTGCCCATAAAGTAACCTGTGCAGTAATAATACAGTCTGGTGAAGACTGTTGCTGCTGCTGTGCCTTGAAATGATGCAGAGGATGTGCACAGAAAAGCTCCAGCCACAGGATATTTCCAGACAAGTATCTCAGCTTCAGAGATTTTGAGGTCAGAGGAGAACAGCCCCATCACCAGCCTGAACCTTTCCCCAGCACAACCCAGAGAATTTCTGCCTAATTACAGCCTCAATCCATAACTTCAACAAGAGCTAAGGAAAGTCTTTCATAAAACTTTCCACTTTTGAAAGAGTTTTAGCTATAGACATCCATGAAGCTGGCTGAAATTAGGAGGTAAAGCTCCATACAATGATGACACAGCTGTTCTGCAGCAGGGAAACTGAGGCACTGAGCATCACGTTCCTTCCTCAGTCATCCATGCACTGGATCGAAGATAGTTTTTACTATTTTGCTTATGAACCTCTTCTTAATACTGAACTGCAAATCTGACTAGCTTCACCAGCAGCAGTAATTACTCTTCATTCTTTGCAGTAGGAATACATAATATGATAATCCCCATTTTGCAAATAAAAGCAGACACAAAGAAAGTGGCCTCTATAAATAAAGACAAGTCTCATCAAATCCATCTCGCCAAGCACGTTTCTTAGCTCAGCAACACACTTTAAAGGACAATCACGCTAAAATGTTGCCAGATCATCTCTCTCATATGAAAATCAGAGGCCCTTGAGGACAAACCCAAAGTCTGCAATAACCTGTCCATGCTTTTCCTGTTAACTCTGCATTTTAAGCACAGAAACAGTTTCTGGTCTACCTTCAGCAGCCTGGGCCGGTTTACATAGTTTCATGTTGAAATGTTGAAACACAAGGAGTTGTCCATGGCAATAAAGTGGAAAAAGCCCCAAACAAACCAAAACCAAACACAAAACCAAACAAAACACACAACCCCCCCCCCCAACCAAACAAAAAACCCTGCCCAAACACAAGCAAAAACAAAAAGAAGAGGGAGAGACAAAAAAGAGAACATGTTTTCATCCTGTGAAGTTACTGCTGTCCCACACAGAGCTGCTCAAGTTGATCTTATGGGCAGAAGCGAGTATTTGGCAATGCAACATCTAAGAGCAAGGAACTCGCCTTCTGCAGGCCTCAGGGGAAAGCTCTGCTTGCCATCTCCATGGCCTCCTCTGGACTCGCTCCAACAGCTCCACATCCCTCTGGTGCTGTTGCCCCAGAGCTGATCGAGACTGCAGGGAGGGGGTCTCCCCAAAGCACAGCAGAGGGAGAGAATCCCCTTCCTGAGCTGCTGCTTATGCTCTGGGGGTGCAGCCCAGCACATGGGGGGGGCTCTAGGCTCAAGTGCACACTGAATCCAGGTCATGGGGAGCTTCTCCTCACCCAACACCCCAAGTCCTTCTCTTCAGGCTGCTCTCAACCCATTCTCCACCCAGCCTGTGTTTGTGCTTTAGAATTTTTTTACTGTTTGTGGTTTTGGGGTGGGGTTTTTTGGTTGGTTTTTTTTCCCATCTTCACCCCCCTGCTCTACAAAGAGCCATTGGAAGCAGCTTGGGAATATGCACCATTTTAAACTGGGGTTTCCTAACCCTTTTATTACTCACAAGGATGTTATGGGTGGATTTACCTACTACTGCTGACACATCACATAATGTGATGAAAGGTAACAGGTAGCTCACTTGTACGCTGATAAAACCAGCTCATCTTTTGCTTGATCAAAGTATTTCCTATTTATACTACAATAAACAATTTGACACACTGGAGGTTTTTTTCCTCTCATGTTAGCCTGAAGTTATTTTTCCAGGATACTGAAAACCAGCTGCTCCTCTAATTAGTACACTGAGTGCTTATTTTATTGCTCAGATAAAAGCGTCTTATGTTGTAACGAAACAGTTTGACACTCAAGTCACACATTCATCTATTTTATCGCAAAAGTCTGCTTAAAGAGCAGGCATCCCAGATAAGGCAACACATTTAATGTGCCATTTCTCTGCATTTTTATTAGCATTACTGCCAATTGGAAGAATTTACAAATAATTTCTTTTCCAGCACATAAATATATAAAATATTTTACTTTGCACATACTGGCAGAACACTTCAGGTCACTCTCCAGATTGCAGACAGAACTGCAGGCATCTCTCATAGTCTGCGATATTTACATCCATGCAATAATTTATGTCTTAAAGCAAATCAAGGGTATAAACTAAGGTAAGATCTGACCTCTGTGTCCAGACCAAAAGCAAACAGTAAGGCCTTATAAGTACAGCATGCTGGAGAGATGCCCAGCTATTCTAAACAACCTTCTGCTGCCATACCACCATGCACCATTTCTATCAAAGATGTAAGCAAAGCTCTGGCTTCATGTGAATTTCATGCTCCAGCATATGATGGAGCCACAATTCCTCGCCTCCCTTCCTTAAAAGAGGCATTTTTGCAAAGAAAATCAAATCTCTTTCCCTTCTGTTCGGGTACTTTCATCTCTCCCATCACAGCAATGCTGTAACACCTTCCAGTAGTTCATAAAATGATGGTTTTGATGATTTATAAGACTCATCTCGAGACTTCGAAATATTCCAAGTAGATTCTCATTTTTCTCCCTGATACATTTTTTTATGCCAACTATATCCCTTGCAGCTGCTGCTTTTCTTTTCACTTGGTTGAAGCAAACCTTGCAGAACAGCAAAGACCCTTAGAAGAAAAGGTGGAGAAGGCGTTTGTAGGAAGTGCAGCGGATACTCCAGCCTCTGATGCTCTCCTTCCTTCAGTGAGGACTGGCAAGAGTTAGATATTCACTGGAAATGAGTGCATTCAGAGAAGCTGAATGGGGCAGGATGGTCCCTTGCAGGGCTGTGGAGTGTCCTCAGCCAAGGCTGAAGGCTTTCCATGTGTCACCACTAATTCCCACCACTTATCCCCTACCCCAGCACAGGAACCAAATATCTGCTGTCTCAGTGGCCCAAACTTGCCTCAGCTTTTGGGGTAAAAAAAGCAAGTCAATGGGCAACCTTGTGGTCAGCATCTTGGGAGTATTGGACAGCTGTCCCTGAGTAAGAGAAGCTAGGGTTTGATGCTTCTCAATATAGGATTTGCTGTGAGTTTGTATCTGCCTACATGCAGGAAAGCACAGCTTGCTCTGCAGCATAAGACATCCTGGGGTCCCATTTTACTGTTTCTTAGCTAAACTTCTATCTCTTCCCGAGCCCTGCAGCAGCTTTGCTGTGCCACAGCACCAAAGCTCAGCAGAGAAGTAACCCACAACTCTCCATGTGGCATGGGCTTCACGGCATAGGACAACCTGCCTCCTAGCAATCCCAACAGGCAGGAGTCCCCTTCTGCCATTCTGAGCCCCAGAGGACATGTGGAAGCTCTTGAACACCCTCAGCATTACCCTGTTATATTCTGCGTGGGCAAGCCCCCCCATTTCACCCATTTCCACCCTGTCAATACCAGGGTTGCTGGCATGCCGTCCGGGAAGGAAGGCTGGTGGTAACACATGGAGGCATTAAAAGCGATAAGACACCCATGAAGAGCTGCTGGGCAAAATCCAGGATGTGCAATTGCCATTTTAACTGAAGTTCAAGCAGCATTTTCTAACCAACTACATTTTACCTTCAAATGCAATGAATTATGAAATGCACTTTCATTTCTGCTCTGATTTGGAGGCTCACTGTGTGTTACTGAACAGCCGCCTGCTACAGCCCCAGAAGCAACTGTCCTTGGGCATCTCTGGAGTTGATCGCTGCATTATTCACAGAGCTCGATGAGATCCTCTGTGGCAGAAGGTGACATACAGGTGTGAAATGCTCCTGTCATATCAGCTTATGCTCAGCCACAAACCCGCTCCAGCATATATTCCTCTTAAAGTGTGCTTTGTCCAACTGAGCAATCCTGCTCACACAGCACAAATGACCTAATCCTGACCTAGACAGAGTTGAGCCTCCCTATGTATCCCCATGGAAAACGGGGTTTGCAAAGGAAAACAAATTCAGACCAGCTCTGGTTGCTCACTATTTGAAGCCCATCTGTTAAATAAGCCATGGCAGATACAGAGACTTTGCCATCCTGCAATGAGAATGCACTCCCAAGGTAATTTCTGATGAAAACTGTATGTTTGCACTAGGTCTGCTCAGGCTGGTTCAGATTAAATAGAAGCCCCTGCCAATTGTATTACCTCATTATTAGCAGACACTGGCAACAGCCTTGTGTGGAGGGACGTATGTCTGGCTGCAACTACCTGCCGCCACATCGTAATTCATGTCAGGTGCCGGGAGACGCGCAGGATTACTGCCTCCCTCCTGGCTTTCCTGACCACAGGGGACTCCTACTTGAACGTGACCTTTCATCCAGCCAAACTTCCCATCCACCTGATGCTGAGCCAAAGCCTCGGAAAAATTCAGCAACCCTCAGCAGGAGTACATGGGAAAGAAGGTGAGGATGCTCCTGGGGTTGCAGTGCATGACTGGCATCCCTGGCAGCTCACTGGGTTCAAGCCCTGCTACTGGATGATGCTTATGCACAGTAGGAAAAGAAGGAGGGAGCTGTTGTTGGTCCTCACTACATATTTCAAGTTAAATCCCAGGAAAAAGAAATAAAAAACGAAAGAAGACAATCCATCAGAGAAAAGTAGCCATAAGCCATATAATAATAATTCAAGCCATAGAGCATTAATTCAATTTGCAAGCAAGGTAAATCTTTCACATAATATTCCCCTATTTGCTCAGTGCCTAAGGAATTTCCCATTACTCTGTCTCTTTTTGATGTATGGCCCATTTGACCTTCACATAGCACAGACTTGTGTCATGCCCCCAAACCCTCTGCTCAAAATACTTCAACAACAGGCAGCTGAGACATAAGAACAATAAAAACACCCAGTGCAAACAGACTGGATCTTTGGACCTGTTGGAACTGCTGAGCTGGAAGAGATGGAGGATCACCTCCCGTCTCTGCAGAAAACACATCAAGCTTGCTGAAAAGTCTCAAACAGGAATTTAACACCTTCCATCTGCAGCCCATTACTCTACATTTTAACTCCATCTCTCCGATTACAGGTCCCTGCACACTAGGAGTGTATACGAAAGAGTGCCAAAGTCTCGAGCCTGTGAGACTGAGAGTCAAGGAATAACTGGAGATGAATCAAAACTGGAAGCCAATTCCACAGCACTCTTTTTCCAAAAAAGCACAGTGTTTCAGTAAAAGACCCCATGAATTGGCACCATGCTGAGTTGGCCTTTACAAACCTAAAGCGAAATCATCTGGTCTGCTCGGAAAGGCAGAATGTAACAAGGTGCAAACAATAATTTTTGGAGAAAGTGCTTTTCCAAGCGATTAATTCCCCCT
>JANRGW010031325.1:67507-91468 GCA_024733675.1 Psilopsiagon aymara
CATTAAAAATATCTGTCTAACATCTTATGTTTTTTCTAAGAGGAAGGTTTTTTCTTCCCCCAGTCAAAGCTTATGCTGCTCCATCCGCCAGGTTTGGCTTTACTTTGTCTCCGTGTCTAGGGGAGATGCTGAACACCCTCAAGCAGGGTGATAGCTTCTGCTCTGCTCCCCCTGGGCTGATGAATATAGTCATACTGTGCATCTTGTGAGGGCATTTGACTTAGATATCCCAGGGAGGCAGGAGAGATTCACTCCTGCTGCCACCATCTCCCATGATCTCTGCTCTCAGCAGTCTCCCCAAGGATGCTGGCATCACATGGACCTGCCAAGCATCCCCCTTCAGACCAGGACTGCCTCCAGCACTCCAGTGTGATTTCATCTAACTTTGCACAGTGTTTCCACCCTGTTGTAGCTGCTTGCAGAGGGGTGAGAGAAGGTTGGATCTGTACCACATCTTCCCTGCACACTTCAGGCATCAGAAAGTCTCCTTCCTGCTCTGACCAAGGACATTTTAAAGACAGCCCGTTCATTGTGATCAGCTCTGATTGTAGCTTTGCAGCAGTTAACAAGTCCTCCCTGGCTCCAGCATCCTGATGCTGCATTTTTCTCTTCCCGTTAATGGTGGGTTCTGTTTCTTTTATTACCTCTTAGCAATCGTTTGACGAGTTCTCACAGCAGGACTTTGCTCAAAATTATTCCACCCTTCTAAACTTCTCCTTCAAAAGCCATCAACACTTCATTACAACACAGTACAGCCTCCCATCCACAGATTTTTTAGTTGCAAAGAGTGGTGAGGCCACAGGATAAAGCAAAACTGCTCTGTTGGGTGCTCAGATCATCTCAGAGAAAGCATCACTGGGCCAGATGCTGCCCAGAGCTGCAAAAAGAAAGGCTACAACACCCTTACAAAAGCTGCTCGGTCTTCACCCAGCTGTATCTGCTGGTCAAATAAAAGGTGCTCCATCTCCCTTGCGTGAGTTGCCTGAGGTTTACCTACAGGAGGCTGATGGCTCACTGTCATCTTCCCTTTCCTTGCTGTGCTAAAAGGCAAAGTTTCACAGCTTCCTGTTCAGACCTTTCATGGTGACAATAAAAGATCTGAACCCAAACCATAGGCTACAATGCACTGGGAATGGCTGCCCTCCACCAGTAACAGAGAACCAATAGTGAGGACTCACCATCCATGTCAAGGCGTTGCATGATAATTGCCAGCTCCACCTCACTGGGCATGTATCCCAAGGAACGCATTGCCATGCCCAGCTCCTGCTTGGATATAAAGCCATTCCCATCCCTGTCCAGCACTCGGAAAGCTTCACGGATTTCTGTAAAGGAGAACGAAGAAGAGACGAGTTGTTAAGGTAGAGGATTTCCTGGTAAGTGCATCTGGACACATGGGACACAGAAGCAGCACGTACTGCTGTTTCTAACGTTAATGATGCTTATTTGATCATTTCAAGTCAGCATCATCATGACACACACATATGCACTTGTGTGTATACAGTCACACATGCACACCTCTGTATGAAGATAGATATACACAAGAGCATCCACACTTACAATACCTATTTTCTGTTGCAAAATTATTTCTTCATTACATATTGAACTCCATTTCTCTCTACAGCATCTGCCTTGGACTGTGACCCATCCTGATCCACAGTTAAGTCTCCCAGCATAAGGCTGCACAGCAAACCCAGCCCAAGGCGTTTCTCCAGCAGCTCTTCTCCCAGCCCCTCAGCATGTCTGCAGGGCAGATTTACCGTATGTCACATGGGCAGATCAAGCTCTTTCTCCAACAAAACTACATACACAGGGACAGCTGCGTGCCAACTGCCTCCTCCGGTTGGAACCCTGCAGCCAAAGCCTGGATGCACATGCTCTCCCTTGTCCAATAAATGTGAAGGTGTATCTTTTAAACAATACCCAGGCAATTGCCATCTCTCACTCCTTTTCACAGCCTTTCTCTAGTTTTGCAGCAATAAACAGCCTCAGATCAATAAAAATGCTGATGGCATCAAAGGAATCGCTCCCATCATTCTTCTTCAGCCTGGCTCAGCTTCCAACATCTGACTTGGCTTTTCCCCCTCCAGCCTGTAGTAGCCACATTTCCTGCTCCTCACAGACCTCTCAACTTGAAGCCCCACCAACAAACCTCCCAGATCCAACTGTTATAAGTGCCAGAATGCGAACCTTAACATTTCAGCCAGTTTGATACAACCCCGTTTACTTGAAGGATTCAGTTGGAGGTGGGAAGAGAAAGAGGTGCTGATTTCTTACATTCGGTTTAACAGTCTTTGCCCCACGTTGCGGAGAGGAAAACACAGGATGCTTTATCGCATCTCTTTTGGGAATGAGGATATATGAAAAACCAGCATGCTGGGACCCACTGTAGCTTTGCTCAAAGGAGTTTAATTTCCATGTGAAAACATGTCATTGGAGAACTTGGAAGGAAAACACAGCAGGGCTTTTTTAATCTGGGGGGAGAGGGGAATTAGAAACCAAAAGCTCTATTCTGTGTCAGGAAACAGACTAGATGGAAAAAGCTTGGCCAGTCCTACGTACTTCAGGCATTGAGCCTCAGACAAGAAAATATTCCCAAACTTGCTATGGACTGGAAGCATGTCACCTCCCTCTGCTCCCCACATGCAACAGAGGCACCAGCCCCCTGCAGTGGGGCTACAGAAAAAGCTGGGACCATCATAATGCACCAAGAAATGGGTTTGGTGACATCTTTCTAACAGGTTATTTAGAGCTTTACAATTCAAAAGCTGTTTCTAATCACCTCACATCAAAGTTCACCACCTCCCTTGACAACACCAGTGCGTTAGCAAATTCTGCTCCAATTTCCACACGCTGCTTTCTGCTGTGTGTAATACCCTGGTGATGTGCCAGGGTCAGGGCACCTCCGCAACCTACTGTGGTTATCATAATGAGATATGATCAATTTTTAATCCAGCCAAAGTGTCCACTGATGCAAAAGGGGAAGATCCTATTAATTTCAATGAATATCAGGCCAGATCTATAATACCAACACTTTGGGTTTAGGGATGCATCAACTGTGGCTTCTTTAAGCTTAAAACACTTTACCTTGTCTCCCTGCCAGCCCAAGCTGGTGTAAGCTTGCTGGTATGGGGAGACTGTTGAAAGCAAGCTCGGCTGGAAGTATGGGCACATAATGCAAAGAGCCTTTGGAGTAGAAACGAATCCCATTAGACACTGCCAGCTGTAGCGAAATCTATTTTCATATGCTGTGCTGAAAGCTAAAGTGCAGTAAATATTACATCAAAATCAATTAATTTTAAAATAAACTTTTGACAGCTGAAGACGAAAGAACCAAATACATTGCAGGGAGCCAAGGAAGTGGTTTAGGAAATAAAATATGAGTCTATCTTCAGAAAAGTTTGCATGTGAGTTAGACTGATCCAAATTACATGAATAAATTACATCTGTACAGGGGCTCTGCTGTAGAATATCTGAATGCCAGTGAATATCTTCTCCAGATACAGTGATTCCAGAAGGTGCATTTAACAGCACTGCAACCTTTAAGCCTCAATCAGAGGGGAAAACCCCACATGTTTTGGGTCCAGCTCAGTTTCATAGCTCTCAGAAACCTGAACTTTTGACCAAGCCTGAGACATCTTTCACACATTAACTCCTGACATCAAATGGAGCTGGTTTTCACTCATCACTCTATAAATACCACTTGTGCAGAGGTATATTTGAAGAGCTATTTATAGGTTGAACACACTGTACACGAAGCAGCTATGACCTCAGTGAGCGCCTCCTCTTTATCTTTACATGTAACACCACCTCCTTATCAGCTTTTCTTTATAGTGACTCTTACTCCTCTCACATACTCACAGGTGCTGTCCTGCACAGCACCCATAGTGTGAGACATAGGACTGAACATCCTTCCCAAGCACAACACCATCACCTCTCCCCACCAGTGCTGCCAAAGAGCCAGCCCCAAATAGAGGTCCATGAACCTGTAGCACCCTGCCTGGCCCTCACCTTTATTTCCAGCTGTTAAATTTCATTACACAAAGCTAAAAATACATCAGCACTTTCCCCATACGACTTTCCCCAAGAAATCACCATGGCAACTGATGCTTCTGGCTGAGAACTGGGAGTGGATGTGGTCCATGGGGGAAATCTGTCAACAAAGACATTGATGGGGCTTGGGAGAAACCTTGAGACCTCTTCCATTTCGGCTGGAAGCTGCTCTGCATACGGATGCTTTATACTGGTCCAGAAAAGCAGAGCTCTGTTTTGTCTTTGGAAAGAAGAGTAAAATAACAGGATAGCAGGTCTTAAAGCAATGCTGCCCCAGCAGCTACCTTGCCCCTTGCCCAGCCTGGATGGCAGCAGAAACTCTACACCCAACCATGCACCTATACTCAGATTACACCTCCAATGGGGAGGTAGTAAATATTGATATTTATTTCTCTTTCCACTATTTAATATCTTCTTTTAGCCCCAAATTTAGGCTGTTGAAACAAACTGTACTGGAGGATAAAGGAGAAAAAAGAGGAGAAAATATAGAAAGGTTTAGAGAACAGAAAGCGGCCCATTTTGCTGGTGATGGCACTGGCCTGAGCTTGAGAAAACATCGCTTCTTCCCAGAGAACCCAGGCTAGGACCTGAGTGCTCTTCTCCACCTCTTAGTTTCTCCAGATCCTCGGAACAGTGATATTGCTCATTTGTGCAAGGTGATTTCAACATCAAAGTGCTCACCCAACAGCCGGTGACTAAAGGCAGCACTAAACCATCTCATTCCCAGAATTAGTTCAAACAGTACCAAGCAAGTAACGTTGCTGCAGAGGAACAAACTTTGTCACAGATGGACCATACACGATGCTTAATGCTGAACATCATAAAAGTGAGCAAGAGGAGAGAAGGGATCAGCATCTGGCCCCATCCTAACTAACAACTTTGACCATAAAGGAACAGCAGCCACAAAATAAATTATATTTCCAAACAATATAAGGCTGGAAAGAATGACCAGGACTAAAAGTCCAGTGAAAAGGAAAGAGTGATGTGTGAATCAGACAAGATTCCAGAGCAGAAGGCCCTCACCTGAGACTCATGCAGGTGTGGTGAGCCTTGTGTGAAGGCACATGCCTTAGGCAAGCTTAGCCCAATGGCTTTCCAGAGGTGAGGATTTATATTCCATGGGAGCTGAGAGCACAGCAATCACTTCTCAGAGTTACCTGAGCATTCAAAAGCTGTATGTGCTCTGCTTTTAATTCATTCTCCCTCTTTCCTCACATTTAACAGCTGCACCTTCCAGCTTCCCTATTACAGAGCACTTGGCCATCCAATGACACACACCCCCATCCCCAGCTCCTCGAGAAGATAAAAAGGAAGAACTATGGAAAAGGATGATTTTTTAATATTGCCTTTCTGAAGGGCACAAACAAGACTGCTGCCAGAGACCTGACACCCAGCCTAGCAAGTCGTTAACTCTCTGCATCCATCTGCATCCAGAAACACATCCTCAGCCACCCACTCACATCTCACCCACTCCAGCCCTTCCCTACAAAATGCCTCTCCATGCTTCAGGCAAGCAGGACCCCAACCTTGTGCTCCCTTCCCTGGCTCACCCCTTCTCCATGATCAGTAGCAGGTTTATTTACAGATGATTTCCCTCTGGTAACTAGAGGCAATGATCATGATTTTTGTTTTGCTTCCTGAATGAGAATGAATCATGATGCTCCGGGAAATCAATTGAGCCTGAGCCACTGGTGTCCATAAACTCCCCTCAGGCACTACAGATGGTTTCAGGTTATTTCACAGGATATAAATATCACCACAATAAATTTTGTAATTACACTGTAACCACCACACCCAAATTTTGCACAGTAATTACAATCAGAGTCCTATATGGTTATTTTCATTAGTGTGATAAGAGAAGAAATACCACCACCCGAAATCTTGCAAGTCATCTCATTCGCTTAATTGCAGGTTTGGGCACCAAAGTACAAACTGAATGATCTAAAAGCTGCAAATAGCACGTCCTTGAGTGAACTGTTAAGTGAGTCTCTAACTACTATGTCTGCTTAAAACAAAAAAATGGAAATTTCCATCCCTCCATCTGCTATTCTTACGCTTGTTTTTTTTTCACTGCAAATTGTAACAGTGTCAAAATAATGGCATTTTTCATCTAATGGAAACGCCCCTCCCCCCCCCCCCAACATATTCCAAGTGAAAGTGTCAAAATATTTCACTTGGTTATTCTCAGTGACAGCAAAACAGTTCAACATCCCCAGATCAAACTCCTTCACTGCAACCTGGAGCCGCATCTGCAAGAAGGGCTGCAGCACCTTGCTGAGGTGCTGGCACCAAGTGCTGTCAGCACCGCCAGAAACATACGAGGACCAAGCCTGGAGCTGGAAACGGGGAATAAACACCTAGGTTTGATACTGGGCTTAGTGATACAGCAGCTCAAATCCTCAAATCCACACAGTCATGTTGAACAGGCAAAACAAACTGGTACTAGTCAACTAGACAAAGAATCTCAGCTCAGAAAGATCTGCCTCAAAACCAAGTGGTTTGCCTTGTATTTCCTTAGAGGAGCTTTTTTCACACATAATTTGGCAGTTTGTTGTTTTGTTTTTTTTTTTTTTTTTTTTTTAACTTCCACAGGAAAAAATGATTTGTGGAAATGACATTTCCTGTGGTTTTGTTCCCAAACACATTTAACACTTGCCAAGTAACCTGTGGGAACACCCCATTACCATATAAATGCACAACAGAAAGGCTATCTGCGGCTATTGGATCCCCTTTTAAATGGAAGCCTTCAGTGCAAGCAGCAGGGGCTGGACTGGGAATGCCCGTGGATATTTACTTCGAGGGCAGGCTGGCATGGACAGCAGCACTCAAACTCCCTCGCACAAGGCTGTGAGGAGTAAATGTGGCTGCATCCTTCTGCGGGTGGTGTGTGCTGAGCAGCGTGGGACTGCATGAGGCCTGCAGCATCGCACGGGGCCAGCAGGGAAACGCCGTGATGAAAGCTGGCTGTCAGAAGAGTCTGGCAAAACAGCAACTTCCACTCTCCCCCTGCTCTGGCCAGAATTTAATCCAGGAAGCAAGCAGGGCTTCCCTCCCATGACACTGCACCACTTCAAAGCACCTCATGCCCAGTCCTTATTCTCCTAGGAACAGCTGAGCCACATAAGAGAATTGTTTAACTTCACAAATATTTTTTTTTGGCTGCCTAGACATAAGCCTATAATGTCTGGGAGCTGCTGATTTGGTTTATTGACATCAATACTCAATTCATCAACAGAAGTGAAACGTTTGCTGGACATGAATAGGTAATGAGCTTAGGATGCTACCCTGGAGCATCTTGGAGAATGAGAGAGATTTGATTCATGATTGCTTAAGGACGACTCACATTAATGGTGAAGAGATAATGGCTGCCATCTCTTTTTTTTAATAATATATGTAAGAATCATCCTGTATTGATTTACTGCTAGAACAGTCTTAATACATTTCTTACCAAAATGAGAGTTTCAGTCTGCAGTCTTGCCTGGCAATAACTGCATAGGAAATATAATCTCTCCCGTCATTTGTAGCGCTTTCTCTAGACTTTGCAAAGGTGCCTTAATTAGACTTTGAGTACTCTCTGCTGGAAATCTACTGCCCAATATTCAAACACAGGTACCTGCCATTTAGAATAATGTCCTCGAAACAGCTTTGCAGAGACCCATTTGTTACAAGAGCCTCAAACACCGGGAGAGTTGACTCTGACAAGGATGATAAGTTGGCATCCTTCTTCCTACTACAGAATGACCCTTGAGTCAGGACAGGCAGTACCTGCAGCAAGTTCTACTGGAGTTTGACTACTTTCTCAGTCCCTCTGCCTTTAATTAGCTTCCACATGGCTACCCAGTGGCACATTAAACCCAACTTAATATGTTCTTACTACAGTTATACTAAGGACCAGAGAAGCATCTTTGTCCCTGGCACTGGCTGATCAGGACTTACAAAATGAGCCCATATACCTCCAAGTCCAAGGTGAGGTATTAGTCATTGCTCTTTCACAGACTCCTCCAGGTGTGATGGGAGCAGCACCCATTCAGCAGCCCCCTAAATCCCCTTCCACTCAGCAGATTTTTCACCCAGCCCTTGGATTTACTCCTTCGACTTGTTTCTCTGGTATCACCACCCAAGGTGAGAGCCTGCCCCTTGGAAGGACCACACCATTCCTATGATTTAATGTTTTTCAGTTCTAAGTTGCCTGAATCACTGCATTTTCTGTTCCCCAAGTTCCAGAATCTGTTCTATCCCAGAAAAAGTTTTTCTCCTTAAAAGCCAAAGCCATTATAACACACAATTTGCTCACTGAGAGTGTATCTTGTGAACAGGAGTTCAGCAAACCGAATTTGACTTTAATGCACCTTCTCCAGTTCACCCTCTTCACTGTTTACAGGAATATGAGCTTCATCCTACAAACAACAGTCCTCATTCAAAAGGTTGAAAAATGCAGAGCTAGCTCCATTTTGAAACTGAACTTTCTGGGAAGCACTCAATAGTGCCAGAAGTACTGTCTAGGTCTGAGTGCTAGAGACAAACACTAATTTCTGCTATTTATGCAAGAAACTCAAACTAATGCAATGAATTATATTCTTTTTTCTTTCCCTTGCTTTGAACCATTTATTTCCCCTCCTATTTTCACTTCCAGTTGCACAGGAAAAATGGGTACATCTCTGGCTGACAATCACTATAGTCTCCAAAATCCACTGAGCACTTTCACCTCAAAGTGAGCTCCATATGTCCACAAATCCCTGAGAAACCAGTAGCAGCCTGGCAGCAGAGCCTCTATTCTCATTACCTGAACCCTGCAGCACCAATGCTCCACTGCCTCCACTGACACCTATTAATTACACCAGAAATTGCCTTAGTTACCCAAACAGACTCAGGATTGCCATCAGAGAGGTCTGCTTTGAAGACCACAAAAGAGCAAAGGCTGCAAGCTCTTGGAATGCAGACAGATGCAAAAGATCATTTCAGGAGAAAGAAAAAGACGGGTGATGGAGCAATCTTGGCTGTAGGCAGGAGGGATGCGATGGAGGCACTGCCCAAAACCTGAGCTCTGCCGGGTGGTAAATTACAATCCCATGCTTGGTTGGGTTTTGGGCAGCTCAGTCGTGCACTGCCTCTTCTTCTGCCATACAGCAGCTGTGATCAGGCCTCGATGGATCAAAAGGGTTAATATAAAATATTCCAGCAGAAAGAAAGGTGAGGAAAATACTGAAATAATCTGTCCTTCAATTTGCTTTTCTTTTGGTAGCTTTGCAGTGCAACAAAACCAAGGCTCATCTATCATCTCTGGTCAGGAATAGTTTCCAGAACAGGCTTCACTGCAGTGAAGTCCCAATATTTCACAGCCATGTTATTTAGTATTTTTAAAAGTGAAATTGTAAATTCAAAAGGAAATATTGCAGCATTACTGAAATGAAGCTCTTCTATTATTTTCAGATGAAATGGCCATTTTCAACAGGGAATGTAATCAAATCTGCATTTTTTCCTGATGGAAAATGTTTCCACTGGAAGAATTACAATCAGCTTGAGCTCCCCAGCTCCATCCATGCCTTTCGGTCCAAGCTTATTGCTTTACAAAGTAAAGTATAAAGCAATTTGAGACAGCTTTTCCCACCCTGCCTGCAAAGCATCACTGGAACATACTCGTTTAGGGACAGGAAACACCAAAATGCACCACAGCAAAACTGATACAGCTTCAGCATTTATTTGGGGTTCTTTTTTAGCAATCTCAAAGTATTTCCATATTCAGATAATAGAAAACTCCGCAAGTCTCTAAAAGCAAATCTGAATTTTGCCTGAGCTACATTATCTGAGGTTTTCATTCTCTGCGGCTGAAGTTACTTCTGTAACACCTGAAGTTATTATGATACTGCATTAAGATCTGTTGGAGGGGAATGGAATTGCTGTGGTCTTTATCTCCGGGCAGCATCCAGTCACATGTCCTGGCATATGGGACAAGTGCTATTATTCTGCATTTTCTGAGCCCAACCTGTTGTCTCACTGATGTGACATTGTCCTAGACCAGGGCTATAAACAAATCATAAGGGGAGCTCTGCCTACTCAGGCTGACATCAAGCAGCTGAAAATTTGCTCCAGAGCAGGTTTGCAACCCTGTGCAAAGTCAGAAGAGTGAGACTCAAACAAATTTCCTCCCTAAATCCTGTCCAAAACCCCAGAGATGCTCCTTTGGCTCACGCTCTGCTGGGATGGGTTATGGCCCAAGAGGCCACAACTGGGAGGAAAACGAAAGGGATTTTCAGAATGTTCATTGCTATGTTAACCTCAAAAGGTCTGGTATACATCCACACGAGCCACCCTAGGATATGTTGGTTAAAGACAAGGTCACCACTCTGGTCCCAGGGTTTTCCTGAACTAAGCCATGCCCAGCCCGATTTCCAGCCAAAGAAAGCAGGCCGAGATGCTGTAAAGCAAACATGAAACATCCACCACTAGAAATGTAAGTGGATAATTGAAAGCTGCCTATTGATCTGAACAAATTTACCCAATTGATCTACTTTTTTTACTTACATTTCTGAAGCAGAAAGCGTGTCAGGTCACTGAGATACGAAGAGACCTGCTCAGGACTCTCACAATGTCAAAGGGTTTCACCTGCAACTCCAGACACAGCTTTTACTTAGAAAGTGCTTAACAGTAGGTGCAGGAAAAACTTTTCTGGTTTTCTTTTTACTATCCTTATCTTTTACAGAAAACAAGAAAAATGTTTCAGTAAAAACCTTGCATTTTTCAAACATTCCAAGAGGGCGATAGGAATATTTGTGTTGCTTTCCTGATTGGTTTCTACACATCAAGGGCACGTAAAAAGAAAACATTCCTAAGAATAAATCTGTCTTTTTTCTGTGCTGTGTACCTGAAAGCAGTCCTTGAGAATTCAACTGTAAAATACATGTTGGAGACAGGCACAGACAATCTATCTCAAAAGGGATTTCTTTACTCACAGGCTTTAAAGATATTTTAAATAATGTTGAAAAATGTATTTATTTACATTTTATAATTTTCAGTAACATATTTTCTGTTTTTTTCCTGTCCCAAAAGTAGGACTGAGTTTGGCAGCTTCCCAATAAAATGAAGAAAAATGAGATTCAGGCTTTTTGCTTGCACTGGGACACCAAAAAAAGGCACTTCATCATTATACTCCTTGCAGATCATAAGATCCATTTGGGTGAGGACAGCATTTGGCAGAGTAACCTTGCTCTGGTTCTCCAAGGTTTAACACTTCCTGAAGCCATTCACAGTGGGGTGGATGAATGTCAAATCCTCTGCAAGTCCTGTTTCTTTACTAATCAGATCCTTGGAGCAGCCTGGTAATTCCTTCTATAGCACATAAAATGTAAGATAAGGGCAACCTGATGCTTTCTGGTTCAAGATGGAGCTGGTTCTTCCATCCCAGGGTGAGCTTTGTGCAAAGCACACTGAAATCCTGTATGAAAGAGGAGAGACTGAGCTCTTAGGCACAAGTTCTTCCCCATGAGGGTGCTGAGGCGCTGGCACAGGGTGCCCAGAGAAGCTGTGGCTGCCCCATCCCTGGCAGTGTTCAAGGGCAGGCTGGATGGGGCTTGGAGCAACCTGCTCCAGTGGAAGGTGTCCCTGCCCATGGCAGGGGTTGGAGCTGGATGAGCTTTAAGATCTCTTCCAGCCTAAACCAGCCTACGATGATTCAATGATGAATTTCACACATCAGAACCAATGGCAAAGCTCCCAGGCCATACCCAGGTCTACCACCTCTGACAGTTTTCTCCCTCTGTAAAGCCTGCTCAAAACCTTGAGGTATTTACACTTTCAAGAAGCCAATGTAAACCCGCAATAAAGCCCCAGTGAGCATTTGCCTCCCCTGGCTGGTGCAGTGAAACACATTATAAAAAATCCCAAAACAAACCAAAAACATCTTTTAGGACTAAAACATCCACTTTACACTACAGAGCAGGTTTGATGTCCGATGCAGGAGGATGGACTGTCTGCTAGGGATCTAAACTTTGCCAACCACTTTGATTATCAACTGAAGGCAGTCTCCCCCTCCTACAGAAAAGGCTACAAGGACTTCCACTGGACACGTTCAACATCCCTGCATCCATGAAAACATACCATGTTTTTTCCAGCCAAAAAACTGGAGAGCATGTTGTGCAGTCAGCCTCCTCCTCCTGGCACTTTGGCACCCATGACCAAAAATCCAGCTCTTCCTACAGGCGTCAGGTTGTATCCACTGGGGGCATCCTATGTTAGGGTGAGGATGCCAGAATTCCCAGAAAAGGCGGGATTAGTTGCGAAACAGCCGTTATTTTCCAACTTAGAGAGTAAACTCAGTGAATAAATTCACATCATTTCTCTCTTATGCCACACCTCTTCCACCAGTGGCCTTCAGCCTGCCTATGGGATGCCATCCACTAGTCCACAAGTGGTCTGTGGGGCACTTCTTGTTTCCCATTTAGTGGCACAGTTTAGCAGTGGACTTGGCAGCCCTGGGGTAAAGGTTGCATTTGAGGATCTTAAGGATCTTTTTCAGCCTAGCTGATTCTATGATTCTGCTTTTGCTAATACATTGCTCTGCCATGAATTAAATATTTCAGGCATTTCATAGGATACGGGCAGATGCTGGTAACAGAGAAAAGCTCTTCCTTCCCTTGTCTGCAAGAGCTGCTCTCTTTCCTGCCAGGGTGAGCTCACTGTCCAAGATGCAGGTCCTTCAAGCCATGATGTGGCTTCTCATCACTAACTAGCAGATTGCACTGCCTCCTTCTTGCACTGCTCACCTTCACCAAAGCTGACATATGTGGAAGGAACACAATGAGAATATTACTCAGGACAAACCAAAAATTATGGCAGGATTCATGTGTCATGGATCACAGGAAATGTGAATGGAGATAAGCCACCAAAAATGAATGACAGCAGATGCACACAGTACATGGGACAACACATGTCCCTTCTCTTCCTTCCACCACCTTTGATGGAAACAAATGTGGTTTATACCACTCAAAAAAGACAAAGATTTGATCATAGCTCCCATTTCCCATGTGTTGATTTCCATCCAAATTAATGCCAACGTGAGCGCTGAACACGAGAGCTGCCTTCAGAGTTCTTTGTTCTTGAGAACGAAACAGCAAAAATGGAAAGTACAGTAAGTCTCTTCAGAGAGGATGGTTTAATTAGCTGGCATGATATCAAACCTGAATGACTTCTGACATACAATTACAGTGCATTGTCTATGGTTGAAAAACACCATGTAACCTGCCTTTATCATCATTGCACTCTATGTTCACTTGACACTTTAAAAATACATCACATGTTCACATTTCAGTGGTCCTTTCTGAATCTCCTGGTCCTTAGCACAAATGAACACGTCTAAAAATAACATAAAATCTCATAACCTGAACACATATACAAGTGCACAGGCTGCAACCGCCTCTCAGAGTTGATATTGAAATTCAAATGTGATCCTCTCAACTATGGAGAAGTCCAGCTTAAGCTCTAGTTGGGAGAAAATAATTTACACCTGGCCATCTATCTCTGTTTGGGAAGCAGAACATCTGAAGTGGGGGAACAGCCTTCCCCAGCACTGCAAGCTAGATTGCAAAGATGACAAATGCAGCTACGCCTCATCTATGTGACTTCAGGTGCTGGCACCCTTATGAATCCCTATGAATGATGCTACCAGGATACTGGTTATGGCTGGAAAATCCCCCAGCAGATGCTTGAACCTCTTCTTGCTCCTCATCCCTAGATCACTTTCCTCACATGCACCCTAACTGCTCTCCTGGGGTGCCCTTCCTTCACCAGGCTGGATCTCTCCTCTCTTCTCCTGCCCCTTGCACACACTATGCAAGTGTAATCATAGAATAATAGAATAGTTAGGGTTGGAAAGGACCTTGAGATCATTCAGTTCCAACCCCCCTGCCATGGGCAGGAATACCTCCCACTAAGCCATGCCACCCAAGGCTTTGTAATCCTTCTCCCCCAGTGACCTGGTTCCGTCTCCTCCCATAATCCATCTTTGAGTCATTTCTAATTTATTCCCTTCCTCTCACGTCAGCCTCATGCTGTCCATTCCAGAGCTTTCTCCAGTTCCCTCATTTCTTCTCCACTGCCTCTTATGTACAGCATTAGAGAGTCCCTAACTGATTTCCAGCTGTCGGCCAAAGCCTTCTTGCCATTCAGAAGCATGGCACTTCCAGAGACCAAAATCCATTAGGGTTGATAAGGCATGATTAAGCCCAGGCACACCTTCTGCCTTTCTCTGCACCCACTAATTCAGGGTGGAAATTAGGATGAGAGAGGCCCATTAACAAGGTAGTAGTAAAGTTGGCAGCCACACAGCTCTGAGTGTGCACCATCAGGGTCCGTACATGGATGAGGGAGCAAATTTACTAAGAAGGTAAATAAGTGACTGTCCCCTGTGAGTCACCACGGAGCCTGGTGGGTGTTTCTGGGCACTACAAGATCCTGCTTTGTGCAGAAGCACGAAGCTGAGGTTCTCTGAGGTACACAAAGCAGACAGGTAGCATGTGTGGTAAACAAAGCCGATTTAATTAAAATATACCTTGCTAAACATCTTAAACATAAAGGGAATTTATTAATAAATCAGACTCAAATGCAGGCATAAGTAGAACTTCACACTGGGGGCAGAGTGATTTATACACATAAGCAAAATAGATCAGTCTCACATTTCTAGAAAAGGACACCAGATGTCTTTGACGTCATCTGAATTATCTCTATTTTTAAAAGTTACTCTTTTCCATTTGCTGCCAACTCAGAAAGTCCAATTTGCCAAGATAATATATCTAGTGTGGATGAAGATTTCCAAACTTGAAGTATCAGTCTCTTAGCAACCGTAGTACTCTTTGTATTAAAACTGAGCTCAGTGAAACTGTCATCTTCTGTAGCCTTTTATGCACCTAATCAGTGAATTCCCATTAAAGACATAATATTGGGAAAATGGTGTTTTAGATTCTAGATGCATATAAAATATATACACACACATATATTCTATATTCTCTTCCACAGAAGGATAGAGTATTTATAGTCAGTAGACATGTCAGGGAAATATGTGGCATATCTTATTCATGCAACGAACTAGATAAGAAATGAGAAGCTGAATGTAAAAAAAGGTGCAGCAAGAGATGATAAGGAGAAAAGAAATAAAATCATGGAAAGAACTTTTCCTTCCATCTGGGTCTGATTCAAGTGGTGGCCTTTAGGCAGTGGGCAGGGGTGAGAGAAAAGAAAGCCTCCCTTCTCTTGTCTGCTATGCTTTCAGCCCAGTGCTGGAAGAGCCATTTGATGCCTTCCTTTCTTCAAGCCTACAAGAGCTCTGGAAAGGGCTTTTGACTCCCACATTCACATCTGCTTCTTCCAGCCACACACAGAAGCTCACGCTCCTGGTAAGCTTTCTTTGAGTAAATAACACTTCAAGGTCCTCTGCAGAAAGATAAGGTGTTGCAGCAGTATGTGAAACCATTCTGAATGCAGAAGGAATAACACAAAGCAGCTTCTTTCCCTGGGTCTCCTGTCCTTGCGCTGCCTATCCAGCAATTCTGGGCATTTTCTTTCATAACAACAGAGAAAACTTCAAAAACCAAAATGGAAACCTCTCTCCTCCCACAGTAATTCCACATAGATTGTCTAATCATCATGCAACCCAGCAGGGCTCCAATCCCACCTGAAGACCAAGCCATACCTTCTCCCCCTGTCCCCCAGGACTAGGCCTGGAGGTGGCTTGACTGTGTGAAATCTCCACCCTCTCTGTCCAGTGTGAGTCGTACTAGAGCCATGTATGAGGACCTGCATGTATGAGGACCAGGAGACAAGACCAGCTGGGAAGTTTAGGCACTAAGCACATTCCTCTGCTGTGGGCAGATAGGCAGACAAGGATCCCAGTGGCTAAATCCCACAGGCTGATTTGCCAGCCTTTGCCACAGACGAGACTCACCTCAGTGGCTGGTGGTGACCAGCAAAGAGTGAGGGCAAGGAGCACATTTCCATTTCCAGAAATTACACTGAAATGAAACTCTGGAATGAAAGAAGGAGCGGTTTTCTGAGCTATGCCATGCTCCTTCCCACTGCATTGCAGCCAGTTGCAGCGAACCCAGGAGGCCATGGAGATGCTATGAGGGCTGGAGCAGCAATGCTCTGGAGCAACTCGGTCAAGCTGAAGGTGTCCCTGCCCATGGCAAGGAGTTGGAACTGGATGAGATTTAAGGTCCCTTCCAACGCAAACTAGTCTGCAATTCCATGATCTCACACCACTGTCCCATCAGCACAGGCAACACTTTGAAGCTTTTACAAACATAGTGGGGTATGTTTATCCTGACAGATAAAACTAAAAGAAAATCAGTTCAACCTGTACTCTATTTCGCTGGCCTTATTTCTACAGAATTCACAATAGCAGCCCTTGTATAATTCCATTATATCACTGCAGTTGTTATTTATGCCATGAGGATAGCATTGTACTCCAGGGCAGAGGGAAGAGTCAGTGAGATCCATTTAGATTTACAAGATGGAGTAGTTTCCCTATCTTCAACCAGGTATATTATTCATCGTGGTTTTACTTACTGTCACATGAAAAACGATTGTGAGATGATCTAAAGCTGACTGTACAGCACTTGATTTCAAAGGCACTTTAAGTAATCAATCGGATAGCGGGCTTCGAGGATTGCCATGCAGGCCCACCATGTGCACCCTTCATTTGTTCTCTCAGGTTGCTAAGTGGGGAGCAGCTCACTGATAAAATAAACACGAAAGTTCATTTCATAAAGGAGGAGCTGACATAGCTGCAGCTCTCACGTAGCTCATCCACATCGGCTGCTGTCATTGTGTCGCTCACCTGCATTCACTGCCTGCCTTACTCTCAATAGTGTAACACAGCAAAGAGGGGATTTTATTCATTATCATCAAGTCTTACCTAATTAACTGCAAACACAAGACATCAGCATAGGCACTCGGGTAGTATGTGCAGAGTCACAGCAGTAGGCTCAGTAGATCATCACAATATACATATACAACACAAGCCACGGACATAATCCTCACACAATGCCTGCTTCTAAAACTCATTGTCTAGCTAGACTGCAAAATGGAACTGGTACCAGATTAAAAGTGCATTGGATTTCCCATGGCAGTAATGAAGTTGTTCGATAAAATTACTCTGGAAGGATTTCTTACAAATTTTAAACTATTTAGATTCATAAGAAATATAATAAAGAAAAAAAAAACAAAAATCAGAACCACCTGGCAGTTCTTGGCAGCTTTGCCATCAAACACATAATTAAATCCAAAGTAAATCTAGCCCCTAGTCTAGATTCCCAGCACAAAGAAACCAGCTGCAGAAAGAAAAAGGCTCCAGCACTAATCCCTTTCCTAACACGACCACCACACAGTTCCCTAACAGAGCAAGCTCAGGGCCATGCCCTGCTGGTTACCTGTCCTGGGCAATTCTTTCCCCCAGGAGTGGACAGCTCAGGCACCCTGTTCCAACACCTGCACAGCTTAAATCAGAAGTTTGCTATGGAAACACCTCAGAAGAGAGAAAGGACCAGGGAAGCATCTTGCTAAGAAAGCAGTGACAGGGGAATAATGTGTCTAAGTCAGTTCAGAGAAGATGAAGTTTTCAGAAGTTGGGAGAAAAAAACCTTTCTGTTATATTCCCTCCCCTCTCCCATGCAAGTGTCTTCTTTCTCAAAACAGAAAACATGCAGCATGCTGGTTTGTGTCCTAAGTTGTGATGCAGCTTCTGTTTGCAGATTCCATGCATTCGTCTCCAGCTGATCCTGCTGCGCTGGACAAAATCTGCCTGTTATCTTGGAGACATTACTATACTAAAACAACATAGCCAGAGCTATTAGGAAAGCTGCTACAAGTTATGCAGGTTGCCAATAGCTCCAGGGGATTTCACAGTGGCCAAGGATAACAAGGAGGAGGGAAATCCCAGCTGTGTTCCTTCCATAGGCTGTATCCAGCGTGCAGACTGCCTGTGGATGGGGGACTGTGCCCAAGCACGAGTACACTGGGAGGATCCTGGACACAGGGGCTGCTGCTTCACAACCATGTGATGTAACCAAGGAGGTGGGAAAGGATGAAGACAGCTATGTGTTCTTCATCTCCATCTCAAATTCTCTCCTACAGTATTTAAGCAACAGTGCAGAAGAACAAAAACGGAGGAAAAATCCCCAGCAGGTCAGCTAGTTTGTTGCTGTAGCACATCAGCTGCTTTCCCTCTTCTATTCCCTGCTATCCTGTTCATCACATATGGAGCACTACACAAATCCCAGAAAGGGACTGTTAGGGGTTTCAAGAGGTCATGCATCCCCTATGCTAACCCAAATACTGGATGAAGCTCACCTAGGGCAGAGTTTGTCAAGCTGGATTCATATTTTCCTAAGGAAGGGTACTAAGGAAGACTGGAGATGCTCAAACTGACTGAAGGACAACTACATATCCCTAACTACCAGCACCAGTAGTGTGACCATGCTTACGAATGGTGATAACAGTCCTATATTCAAACAGTTTCAAGACTTCCACAAATTTTTTCAGTTCTTTTTGTGATCACATTTACTTTTGTTTGTCCTGTAGCAAGGAGTTCCACGGTTTAATCGCGCAGTATATGATGATCCACTTTCTTTTCAGTTGAAACACCTCCTCCAACTTCCAGCTGACATTTTCTAGCTCTTGATTTGGAACAGACATCAAACAACTGTTCCCTGTTCTCATTCTCCACACCATTCACCCACTTTACACACTTAGATTTACCACATCCTCAGCTGCGATCAGACTGAGAAGCCTTTGTCTAGCTATCACACATCCAGCATCATCTAATCTCTCCTTCCAACTTGGCCTATTCAAACACTGCTAAAACACTCAGTGGCCATCAGAAACACCAAAGTTCCACAAAAGCCTTCAGAAGATCAACAGTCTGTTTCACTAGAAGGAAATAAATAAACGTTCAGGCTCCCAAGGTGGAAGTTCCACACTACCTCATTGTGGTCATCAGCAGTACTGGAAGCAACTGGAACAGGAGCTTCCCCAAGGCCAACATAATCAGGTCACCAAGGCTAGGAGCTTAGTCATGTCTGCATATCCAACACCCATGAGAGGTACAGGCCAGTAAAGTATACTGGGAGGGACTGGATCTCCTATCCATAGAAGTCCATGTCAGTCTTCAAAGTATTCATACACCCTGTTACCTAAGCATCTGAATACCATCCCGCTACATGTATTTATGCATCCAAGATGTGATGGGTAATGGCTGTTATCTCCACAGCATGGTCAGCTAAGGTCCAGGGCATGACAATGGGCACTACCTGGACTCCTAAACTAGACAAGGGGCAAGCAGCAGCCATCCATTTTGCCCACCTCCAGTGAAAACCAGACCACGTTAACTAACCTCCTGCAGAGGCAGAAGCAGCAGCTTGGCCAACGATGTCTCTGATGCTGCTCAAATCAGCTGATAATGGCCAGAGTCACCGTTTGCAGAATAGCCCTATTACAGAAACAAGGGGATTATGGAGAGTAGCTTGTAATTGGCAGGATCTGCCTCTTTCCGGCCTTGATCTCCCCATTTTAATGGAAAAGCTGCAGAAACATTCACACTTAATTATAGCAGAATGTTGTGCATGGGCCCAGCTGCGGGCTGAGCCAATGTATATCACTTTGGAAAGACATCATTGCGTAATTTCTGTCAAGTAATTAGCGTGCTCTGCAGCACACCAAGCCCAGAGTTTTACTAGCACTAAACAAGGTTAGCAGATTTGTAAACAGCTTGCAGTGGAGTAATATTTTTCTGCTCATATCGTCTAAAAATATCTTGGGAGAATTTGCTCCAGTACAAATGGCTCTGCTTGAAAGGGTTTAAAACATCAAAAAAAAAAGCTTATGATAATTCAGAGCAGGTTTTCGTTTTGTTTGCCTGCCTGTCACTTGCTTTTTGGTTCCTAAATTCAAACAGTTACACAGCCCACAGCTTGGCTTTGCTCAAACACCCAGTTTCACCAGAAATCAAATAAAAAGTATGCTAACACCTAGCTCCATCACTTCCCCACTTCCTACATGACCTTATGCATGGTCAAATTATAGTTTCTTGTTCATTTTACTGCAGGTCCAAGAGGGAAGGGGTACCCAGGGGTAGCTGCTGTACCACTGGATGGGAAGGCAGAGTCTCTGCCCCTGAGGAGCTGTGGGAGAAGAAGACTCTTGGGACTCTTCTACAGCTCACAGAGAGCTCCATGGCTTCCTAAATCCTGCATTAAAAATTTAGCTCTTCCCAGGACTTTACAGTATGTGGCATCCATACCCTGGCGAAGGGCATCCTTCTGCTCAATACCCAAATGACTCTCCACTGCTATTTCTCAGCAGCTTGTAGATGACCTACATTTGGTTTAGAAGCAAAAAAGATATTTTACTTCATCTGTTTATGCTTGGGTTCCCAATGGGAGTCTTCAGGTCCTTTCATCTCACCCTCTGGTGATGAGAAAATCTTGTTTTATGCTCTCTCATTCTCACCCCCATCTGCAGCACGGACTGAAGGTGCTAGCCGGGATTCAAGTGACCAATGCAAAATCTCCAGGAGCAGATCCTGACTCCTTGGGTGGGCTGGATCCTCAGCTCCCAACAAGGTTTGTAAAGGGGACATGTTTCCAGAGTCAGCAGCTAACCCACCAAATACTGAAAATGGGCAAAGCTGCTGAAGATAGTGCAGAGAAACAAACTTTGCCATGCCCCTTGCCCGTCTTGTTAAACCAGGAGGATAACACCGAACCTGAACTTAAATAGGTTCATATTTGTGACAAGTGACCATGTCATACCCTGGAGCCTCCTGGAGCTCCTCAGAGCAGTCATGATCTGGTGGGACAGTGATTTCCACAGAAGGAACCGGGAGTTCACTGGACCACAGTCAAATGACCAAAACATGTGTAATTTGAACACTTGCAAGAGCTTCTGTCTTCTCCTTTGCTTGTGCCAGGTTGGGCTATTTTAGCATTTAACTCTGTTGGTTTATTTGGGAAAAAGCAGACCATTGGGAGGTTTGTTATTCCATCCATGCTTATCATTAGGAGGCTGCTAATGAAACTGCAGAGACCTCCTGATGCCCAGGAATGCCAGAAAGCAGAGTACAAAGTGGCATACTTTTTACACTTCATTGGGAAGCTTTATAAATTAATTGGAGTACAAAGTAAGGTCTAATTGATGTTTGTATTGATTGAACTGCTCCAAGTCTTAATTTTGGTGTACAACTCACTTTAAAATAGAGCCATTTATAATTAAGACAGGATCCGTAATTAATAGAGTTTTATACTCATAAAACTGCCTCTCTCATCAGTCTAAATTAAACTCCACATGAAAGTTTGTGCAAATTAAATACAGTAGACACCAAAACTACTTTTTCTGAACTCTTCTCTTTCTTATTAATGTCAAAACAAAATCAAAAAATACTTGGAGATATGAAAAAGTGATGAAAATTCATACTGGATGTGACAGCAGGGAAGGGTGCAGGGAGCCCCGCAGCAGTGCAGACACCCGTGCTTACCACATACAATGCGAGCATAGACAAAGACATCAGAGTCATGTTCAACATGTGACAGCAGCAAAGCCATGAGCCATTTCCCACATCTCAGTCAGGAAATTTATATATTGTCCCTCTTGGACAATTGTGTCGAGTTGTAACATAAACCTGCTTTTAAAAGTCTTTTGTTCCAACAGAGTCACATGAGGCCACCAAACACAGGGGTCTTACTGGAGGAGGTCTCCCTTGCCTTCACGTGCCAGTGGTTATTTAAAACAAGGGTGGCAATGTGCCTGGCCATTCTCCCAAAGCCTCCCTGAGTGCTGAAGCTGTTAATGAACTCTCCAGTTCTGGTAAGTGTGGTTGACCAGATGATGCTTTCCAACTTGATCTCATCGGAAATTTTTACAGCCATCAACAAAAATATTTACAAAGCACTGACAATTTTAGGCTTGTGGCAAGAAAATAAATCATCTTGGACATATGTACATAGATAAAAGTTCCCCAATAAATCTGTTTTCCATGTGTGCGTCTGCCTCATCCTTATCTAGGTAATTGGCTATTCCCTTCTTTAAAGGCTCCCATTTAATTGGGGTTGCTGTTCATAGTGGAATATCACTTCCTTTTCTCAAAAGGACTACTACTATTTTTGGGTTTGTTTCTTTTTTTTTTTTCTGGCTGCCACGTTCTGGTTTTCCCACTAAAATTAAAAAGTCACTGCAGCACTCACCAAGTATTTATGTCTTGATTCCTACACACGTCCCTGAGCTGACATCCTTAAAACCTTGTCACAGCCATCCAACATTTTCCCACATAGCTTCAAACTCAAGTTGAAGCACAGGGCCCCTCAAAAGCTACTGTAAAGAGCTACATGGGTTGCCTTGATCTCTGGTAGCTCCCAAGGGTCATCTTCATGCTTTAGAAATGCCCATCTTTCTAGCAGGCATTAGAGAAGTCTCAATCAGCTCTCCAGGTGAGGGAATAAATCACAGCCACTGCCCGCAGCTGTGGACCACACCAGGGTTTCTCCCCTGCTTTTGGATTAGGCCTTTTGGATAGCCAGAGCCAGTCTTATTCCCACCAAGTTCATAAGAAGCTGAAACCATCATTAGCCCAAGCAGAGCTGAGGCCACAATAGAGACATAGAAAGTGTACAGGAAGAAAATGTCAAAGCTGGCATCAAAATAATTTGTTCAATTCTTTTCAGAGATAAACTAGCCAGCCTCATAGCTCTCCTGCCTCAGAGTTTCTCTTTTTAGTCCATTCTTCTCATTTGTGTTCCTCCCATGTCATCAAAGCCTCAGAGGCTTCAAGAACAACTGCTGGAAGAGGTGAGTGGGAATGCAGAAAGTTGTTTACTAACAAACCACATAAATTAATAAATCATACTGGTAAATACTCAGAGGACTAAGGTTCAAAAAAGCCTCTTTTTTCCCCACCATCAGTTCTCAGTCAGAAAATCCACACCAGTCTTGGGTTAGCCTTTTCAAGTAGGTTTGGGTACATTACAACTGGGATGGGGTGGGTTTTGTGCCATCAAGAACTGACATATCCTTACCAGCTAAGAGATGTCAATATTACCTGTGCTTATATGCACAGATGGACACATGCAGCTAGGAGGAGGACATCAACCCTTCTTATTCCCAAGGAACACTTTATGGGTAGCTTCTGCATGCAGACAAGCAATTAGGAAATTCAGGCATGTCCACTGTTTGGCTTTAAACATTGTTCTGATGGAGAAACACACACTGCCAAGGCTGAAAGTTAACAGAGGAGCTTTTTATTTGCCTTAGCACTTAAGTGTTTAAGTGTTCAAGGCCCATTTGCCTTAATGGGCCTTAACACTGTGATTCCAACCCTGAATTTGTCTTATGCTTCAAAGCAGCCTGGAAAGCCTTAGAAAGCACAATAACTGCACAAAATACCTGAAAACAGCAGCTTCAGGCTCTGTTACTGCAAATAAACACCACTAGAAACAACACCCAGTGCACTGTGGAGTCAGCAGTTTTCCCCAGCAAAACTCCTTTCATGCCATAGCAACACACACAAGGTGTCCATCAGGCTCATGTAATCCAGCCAAGGGCCTTGACTCGCTGCACTGTTTTACAGAATGCAATAAAATTAACCTGCCGAAAAGTTCCTCCAAACACTTGCTCAGAAACAAAATCTCTAAAAACCTTGAAAAACTAATGATAAACTGCTTTTTAAGTGAAAGGCTACTCATCTAATAAAATACCCTTCTGTGTTTTTACTCAGGAATCCCAGACTGGTTTTGCCTGGAAAGGACCTTAAGATCATCCAGTTTGGGCACCTTCCACTGGAGCAGGTTGCTCCAAGACTCATCCAACCTGGCCTTGAACACTGCCAGGGATGGGGCAGCCACAGCTTCTCTGGACACCCTGTGCCAGCGCCTCAGC
>JANRGW010031326.1:8138-34693 GCA_024733675.1 Psilopsiagon aymara
AGGGAAGGGGAGGGGAGGAGATTTACCCTAGTAAAATAAAAGGGGAGGAAATATTTCTGCTCCACTGAAAGCAAACCTTTCTTTATTGTCACAACAGAGATCAGCCCCAATCTTGCTCTGTAGAAAACTTTGTGGGGTATTTGACTGCCCAGAGATTAAACATGAGGAAAGCACAGAGCACACTCAGCTGGAAGAGCAAAATGGAACCAATGGCTGAGCAAAGCAGGGGTAGATGATGGAGTGCTGAAAAATGTATGCTGAAAGAAGAATGGAAGTACAACATTAGATGCTTAGCATTTATCTAAAAATTTTTAAAAAGCATTTTAAAAGAGCAGGAAAAGAATGTGGAAAAGATCTAGAGAAAAAAGGAGTCCACATTTTTATATCCACATCACTCGCAGCCTTTCTGAGGCTATTTAGAATTATGTTTAAGCCTGAAAGTCTTTGACATTACTTCAAACAAGCAGGCAAGCTAATCAAACTGACAACAGAAGCTATAGCAGCAGTTTGGTAGAGAAAAAAATCATTACGGTCTTTGTACAAACACAATCCATTTATATTAACTTAAAATGTAGAGAAAATCTTTATTTAGAAAGAAATCATTCCAACTTGAAAAGCAATCATGTCAAGTAAGTCCCATTTCCAAATGACTGTAAGTGCTCTTCTGTGCAAGATTTATCATTTTCAAAGATCTTCAGTACTGTTTGATTTGTTCTGCATCCAGCTGAGTGATCCACTTCATGAGAGGGCACCAGCAGAAATCAGCCACAGATCTTGCTGCTTGAAAATGACAGCAGTATTGATAAAACTCAGTATAATTTCACTTGACATTGGTTTTCTGATAAAGGTCCTGTACGTGACCACAGCAAGCAGAACTCGTGGCTCAACACTAGGCATTCAAAAGTTGCCACCCACCTAATGCTCATGTGTATCTGAATGCTACTTTGCTGTCTCCCTTTTTGCAGGTATGTGATGACACACTGATCAGGGGAGGCTTAACACAAAAGTATGTGAACTGCATATCCACAATCTTGATGCTTAAAGCACTGAAATAATGGTTTATTTCTCAAGAAGGAAAGCCGAAGATCTCCAGCTGAACAGCTGCAGTATTGGAGAGGTGAAAGTGTGGTGGAGGCATCCACCTTTTTCCACACAGCAGCTCCACAGTTGATCTACTCAGAGAAGCAGTGTTTTGAGATTGAGCAGAAACTTGTGGAAGGAGAGTTAAGGAGCGACTACAGTCACTTAGATTTCACCTGGTTCTTGGTATACAGCAGTAGAATATCAAAGCAAAAGATTCTGCATTCAATTTTTCTGACATTCAGGAAAGTTGCCTTGGTTACCCATTCTTTCCAGCCAGACTCTTCACTTTGATGAAAGAAGTTGACTGGACTCTTCTTTGTAAGTTATTAAATTAATACTGAAATTTCTCTTTCTATGAATGTATGTATCTCAGCAGCTGTGAAACTGCGTGAACTCCATTGCATGAAGCTCCCCACAGCCTCAGAGGCTCACTACAAGGAGGTGCAGCACTGGTCTCACAGGTGACTCCGTTATGATAGATGCAGCTTTCCAAGCAGCAGAATGATTGTCATTGCTGGGGTATCCTGTGAATAAAATCAATTGGCAGTTATGAACTTTACAGATTTAGGCCCTGTTTACTTGACTTGTCCTAGGTTGCTGTGACCAATCAACTCTAAATTGACTTTCAGATTGGACAAACATACCAAATGCTGTTAACTTTGTCATTTAATACATTGTGACTTTAAAACATTGGAAAATCCCCAAGGCATATGTTATGCCAATTAGCTTGCTTTCAATAGTTGAATACATCTGAATAATAAAACCAATTACAGCCCCTGTACATGTTATGCAAATGAGACGACATGGGGCCATACTAATGTATATTTAGTGGCCTGAGGATGATACACTTCACACGAGAAAAAAAATTAGAAAAGATTATCATCTTCATTGCTGAGACAAGAATGAAAATTTGCCCTTAAGAGGTCCAACTGTGGTGGTAGTGCTGCAGAGCCACAAGGGCCTGATCAGAAGCTGGCATGGCTGGCCAGGGGTTCCCATTAGCCTCTGAAGGCAATAGCTCAGGTGCTGGGCTTATACCCAGGTAACATTAATAGCATTGTGGGTGCAGAGGAAATACAGCCATCAAGACAATTCTATGTTGGGCAGCAGAATGTATCCCCTGAAAGAGCAATCCTGTGGTTGGTTCAAAAGAGATGAACAAAACCTCCAAACTCCTTTTACACTAAATTAAAGGTTTCATCCTGAGAGTTTCCCCCAGTGAGGTCCAGAAACACCCATTTTTGCCCAGGCCTAAAGGAATTTGTAAGCCCTTAAAAAGTTTGACTGGTTTGTGACAAACCTGTGCTCAAAGCTCTGAGGTAGAAAAAATCCCAGACATGCTTTGTGAATTATCACGTGTCCTCTTTCTAGTTCGAATTACCCTAGATTCCTATATTTTTGGGTTTTTTTAGTTTCTACTTTTCTTGTTCTAACTGAAAAGCCAAAGGAAAATCAAAGGGCCAGTTTTAAATGAAAGGTGTTAATTTGTCATTTATGTGATACAAGTATATTCATGTTTGCTGAAAGTGCTTTCTCTGCAGACAGATGCATACAGCAACTGTATTCTCAGCTCAGGAAAGAACACCAAGTTCACTACACATGTATACACTGTGAAAACATGAAAATTTGGCACTTTGTTTCACCAATAGTTGACTACTCTGAAGGCATGAAAACATGACTTTGAGCATTGTCCTCAAGGACTAAGAAAACAGATTATTAAGGAAAATCTTGCATCCCTTACAATTTTTGTGTTATGACCCCTCCTGACTGACCGGATCACTCTTTATTATAACTTTGCATTTAATTACAAGCCAAATAATTATTTTGCACTAACCACTACATAAACTTCATGTAAATCAATTTATGTCATTCACTAGAAGCAATTCCTACTGAATCCAAATTTATCAAAGTTACCATAAATAAAAAGCAGGACTATTTAAAGCACTGACTGAAATTAAGGCAATGCTTTGTCTCAGCAGTGTCTGTGCAGCCCTGCTGTTTTTATGCCAGCTCTAAGGTGTCCCCTCGTGGTTGCAGCATTAACAGGACCAGCCACTCAATGGCCAAAGCCTTCCTGCGAAATTAGATCAAATGCCCCAAAATGCAGACCGTGGATCAGTTTACATGCAGGTAAAATATAAGAGATTTTGATTAAAAAAATAGTAATAATCTGAAAAAGCTTTTATATGACAAAGTTGCTTTGTTCCTTTCACTGTATCATGGAGAGTTGCCAACCTCTGTGGGTTTCCAGTGCCATCTGACTCACCCCCTCCTATGGCAAGGACCTAGTGTGATACCCTGCTCTTTTTCTGAGCCATGTTACACCTGCTCTGGTTATATTTTGCTTCTAACTCTAGCAGAAGTGCTGGCAAATATTCTGTGCCTTGCAATGCCTAGGTGTGTGTAGTATAATGCAGCTCCCAATCATTCTGCTCAATTAGCAGTGGAACACTTTTCAGGAGTGATGGTGGTCCCTTCTGCAATCTGCATTCCTAAAAATATTTCCTTGCAAAACTAATCTGCATGATCTTGCCTTTTGACATATCCTGTGCAAAGCTACATGTATTCCAAGAAAGCTTTTTACTGTATTACTGCTTCTCAAAACAGTAAGAACAAATCTAATATAACCCATAGTGCAGCAAAGGAATTGCAGGTCAGAGCTGCAAAGCCCAGTCTCACTGATACTTATTACAGAGAGAATCTCTGTAGGGTAAACATCATTCAGGCTAAAGGCAGAGGAATATGGACAGCATTTTGGGAATACATAACAATGTGACCTTGCTCCAGCTATACTACTGACAGTTCCCCACATTTAACTGAAAATATGTATCTGAGGCTTGAGGGGATAGTAGGTATAAAGCTTTTATTGGCACTCACGTGGAATGGCACATCAAGAGAAATACAGCATGCAGGTCATCTCAAGTTACTGCTGATAAAACTTTTATGTACTCTTTCCAAGTACAAGTCAGTGTTAGTTAAGAGCCAGGTAGCGTCAAAGTGCCTTGCTACATCACACTGTCATGGCTCTGTATCTATCTGTTTCAGATGTTTTGGGTACAACCACCCTGGAAGCCACAAGAAGGACGTACCAAAATGCATGGAGCCAAGAATGTTTAAAAATTATTATTGATGCAATTTTTTATCTCTCTGCCTAGAAAGAAAATGATTTTACTAGTCCTGGGTCATGCTGTCCCAACCATGCAAAAAATGCCAGAGGAGGGTCTCCAACAAATGAAATCTCAATGATGGAAAGCAAAATATCCTCTGGTGCTTTACTATGCTTTTATGAGTGGCAATGGGCCAGACAAAGAAGTAATCTTACCTCAGGCCACTTGCAAAGCCATGGTGCCAGCTCTGCCCCGCTGTTCCTAGATAACTAACAAGGAACAAGTCTGAGGAGGTCAAGTGTGCACAGGCAGAGGCGTCCCACTGACATTGGATATTCAGGGCATAACTCTAACTACCCTTACCTTGCAAATCTAGCCTTAAGGGGCTATTGGGAACCAGAGGGAAACAGAAACAGTTTTTTTTGCATGTAAGAACATGCTGACTCTAAGATCTACAGCTCTCATATGAAGACAGGCTGAGAAAGCTGGGGCTCTTCAGCCTGGAGAAGAGAAGGTGGTGTGGAGACCTCATAGCAGCCTTCCAGGATCTGAAAGGGGCCTACAAGGAAGCTGGGGACGGACCCTTCATTAGGGACTTTAGTGACAGGACAAGGGGTAACAGGTTCAAACTTAAACAGGGGAAGTTTATATTGGATATAAGGAAAAAGCTCTTTACTGTGAGGGTGGTGAGGCACTGGAATGGGTTGACCAAGGAAGATGTGAACGCTCTGTCCTTGGCCGTGTTCAAGGCCAGGCTGGATGGAGTCTTGGGTGACATGGTTTAGGGCGTGGTGCCTTTGCTCATGGCACGGGGGTTGGAACTAGGTGATCTAAAGGACCTTTCCAACCCTAACTGTTCTATGATTCTATAATTATAGAGAGAAACTGAAAATACCCTTGTTTTGATGGTATTGAGTTACCCTTCAAATCCTGTGTATTGAAAAGCACTGAATTTTAAACATTTGAATAGTGATAAAATGAGTATTGCCTTTTTAAATGTGGGTTGGTATGAAAGAAAGATTAAAAACCAAACAGTTTTGGCCAGAAGTCTTCCAAACCAGTTATCCGCATAGAATAGAATCATAGAATAGTTAGAGTTGGAAAGGACCTTAAGGTCATCTAGTTCCAATCCCCCTGCCATGGGCAGGGACACCTCCCACTAAACCATGCCACCCAAGGCTATGTCCAGCCTGGCCTTGAACACTGCCAGGGATGGAGCATTCACAACTTCCCTCTAGTTTAACTTACATATCCAGGAACACACTCCCTCATGCAAAATGGTAAACCCAATTTCTCCTCCATTTTTAATACATTTTTTCAAAGGAAACTCTTCTCTGTGAAAATATCCCCTAGCAGGGATCCAAAACTCAAAAGATAGTACTAAGCTGTTAGGCTTAACATCCTCCTTTGGTCTTGCCCTTTTGATTCTGCCCCAGCTGTTTTCCCTAGTGCTGTAATGAATGGCCCAATTGATTTATTTTTTAGTATAAGTTCATTGCAGTTGCCAATTTTTAGTATAAATAATATCATTGTGCCTGGTAGTCCTTATTGTAGCTAATGTCACCACACTTAAATGTCTTGTTTTCAGATGCTCATGAAAGCTTCAACATTTGAATCAAGATTTTCCAGGCTGGAGGCTTGCTTTGGGTTGTCTCTTGTTGATTTAAAGTTCAAGTCACAGTAATTCAGCTGTTCCAAGGAATTAAGGGAAAGTGTTGGTAGTGAAAAAATGAAGTATGACAAAGAGGGTCATGCTGGTGTCAGCAGCATGTCCTGATCACTGCCAGAAGAATCTATTCAATCTACCCACTCAAGTGTTGTAAGCAGGGAGCATTAAAAAGGCAGTTTGTTTATAGTTGGTAAAGATTCATTAGGGGCTTTGCTTTGCTGCTTACCTACTTACTATCCTTCGCAAGGAACTTGCTTAGGTCCTTAGCAAGGACCACGCTTTCCCACCAAGCAATAGGGACTAAGCCAGTTACGGCTTGGTGGCTTCTGGCTACCCAAAGCCAGAAAGGCAGAAGAAATGCTCCAGTACTTGTCCTCCCTCCATCTGCCATGTGGTACCTGTGATGCCCCTGCTGTTACCTAGGGATTAAGGTGAAAGCAAAGGTCACTCATTGGAAACACAAGTGATGAGGACCCAGACCTGCAAAAGGCCAGGGAAAAGATGGGACAAAGAACCCAAGAGAGGGGCACTTGAAAGAAGTGTGCTTGAAAATGCTGAGCAATTTTACTTACTGCCATCATCAACATTTCTACCTCTGAAATCCTACTGATGTCTGCCAATGGGATGTTCATCTCCATTTTGTCAAAGTGCCTTCTGGAGACAGTTCTGGACAAGCACTTCTTTAAATCAGACCTGCTGGAAAATAGGGCAGTCTGGATTGTCTGCAGATGGGTGGGAGCTGAGAAGTGTCACATGCACTTTTGAGGCTGGTATTCTGAAATGGGATGCTGAAATGGCATGCTGGAAACCAACTTCATGATTCATGTCCTAGCTGAACAGATGGTACTGGGAGATGAAATATTAATCATTGGTGGAGGTGCTCTTAGGAAGGGAAAAGCTGATGCTATTCTGATAGGGTGATTTTTAGAGAGAAAATTCTAAGGTTTTTGATTTCTTGCTGTACATAAGGAAGATTTCTGTGCTAGTAAAGACTGAGATTTGCCTGTGCAGAATTAAGGGTCTGTGTATTGGAAGTGACAACCTGTCTCAGCAGAACCCCTAATCTGCCTTGTAATTAACTGTGAGCTCCAAAGAGCCTGAATCAGCCATTCAGGTTGCCAGCTGCAAATTAGGACACACGGAAGCTTAAGACCTTGGTATGCCAAGGTAAAATGCTTTCTTTCTTAAATTCATAATGTCTCATTCTTTTTATAGCATTCAACATTGATGGATGTGCTTCATAACTAAAGTTGGTATCACAGTCCCCCTTTTCCACAAAAGGCGAAGCGGCAGCAGAGGGAGGTGAAGTAGCGCATCCATGATCACCACATCATGCCCAAGGGCACTTCAATCTAATGCTGCAACTATCAGATTTTCTTTTGTTGGCTAGAAACTATCTTTCACATTGAGTCAGAAACACCATTTAAAATGTCAGAAAAAATTAACACAGAAGAGAGTTTGAAGAATAGGTAGACTTTGGAAGTGCTTGCAGAGGGATTAGGCCTTGCCTTGCATGCTGCTTTAGTTGGTGGGAAAATATGCTACAGCGCAGGTCAGCAAACTGAGCAACAATGTGTCAAAGAAAAGGGAATGAACTCTGCAACTTCTTATATATATCATTCCTGGTAAAAAGAAAAATCCTTGCTCTAGAATCCAACTTAGCATACTGATGTGGTCCAGCAGGTCAAGGTAGCTGGACAACACTGACTCAGCTTTTCAGAGTCTGGCACTCTGGCTTCCGTCAAGAGACTGCTTAAATTACAGATGAGCAGATGTGAAGCTTTTCAGAGGTGCACATCAGACCCTATGTAACACAGAAGGCACTGATGGCACCTTTTCATAGAAAAAACATAGCCAACACATCAGGACTGGAGAGTGATTCCCTTGTTTGGCTGAGGAAAACCCAGACTGTACTCTCACTGACCTGTCTCTGCCCTAGCTGGTTTCTCATCTGTGAAACTGTAGCAATGCTACCTTTTGGCAAAGGATTTTCCATGTGAAAATGTGGTGAGAGAGCAAATTATCATTTCTCACTCACAGTTGATATGCCTGAACTGGGGAACCTGAGAAAAGAACACATGGATCCACGGCCAAGGACAGTGCACCCTGTTTGGACCTTCACCCATGATAGAGCGTTCAGCAGACATGGGAAAAAACACTTATCCTGCAGTTCAGAGTCTGTGTAGCAGCCTGCCTCAGCCTTAATCCTGATAATTTAGATATTTTTAAGAACTGAATTTCCACAAATGGATGCAAAATTACTATTCTGCCTCCAAAAGCTCAGATTTGGATATATGCTAGCCTTTCTTTGGCTATTTCAGATTTTGGATATACACTAGAATGGTAAACTGCACTTACTTTCAACTGCTAACATACATGTATCAGAAGCTTGAAGAAAAAATGCTGTCCTGTGTTAGGTTTCTTTTCTCAATCTTGTTCAGAAAGAAAAGATACATGTAATTCAATACATCTCCATTGAAAGTGCCTGAAAAATGTCATTGCATGCCACCAGTTTTGAACACATTCAGTCAGAAGCATTTTCAGGGCAGAAGGAAGCAGGATGATGTATGCGATGCTGCACTGTACTGACACATCTTGCAAAATAAGTAGCACAAACACCCGTCTAACAAATGAAGGCAAAACTGCCTTCTCACACAGCTTTCAGATGAATCCAAGTGCAAGACAGAGAAATGGAAAAAAGAATCAAAAAAGGGTAAAATGAAGATGCTATTAGGTAACACAGGCCAAATTACTTTTCGTCTAATTTCTTTCCTTTTAGTGATTCAAGATCCATATGCTTCTTAAAACATAGTATAAAAGCCCTAAAAGGAACTAAAAGCATCATAACTCTGTGTTCAGGTCTGCAGCACATAGCTGGTGCTGAAAGTCACTGCTGTAATATGGCCACTGCAACTGAGAGGAGGATTTGGTCAATGAGACCTCAGAAAACTGGACTATCCATTGATTTTAATGCCTTTCAGTTCATGACTCCTTCCACTTACATGAACTTTCTAAAGATAGGGTGAGGATATTCTTTCTCAAGATCTGACATTTACTTTTCTTCTTTTCCAGTACACTGAACTAATCTCTCAGCGGAGCTCACAATACACGACTGGATAACCCGGTGCTTCCTGCCTTGTTCTTCATTTTCTAATTTGTTTTTGCACACAGCTGAACTCAAAAAGGTCAGCTCATGAACACTGTACATCTCTTCTGCTCATCAGAGCTACATAGGTTTTGAGTGCTAAGCACAGGTTAAAAATGGGTAACCATTCAGGGAGTTACCAGCACAAGTGTTACTATGCTACTCAGGCCACACCTGTGCATCTTCTCTGCTCTGACTGCTGCTTCAAGGCTGGAGCACCCTCAGTTGCCTTTTTAACACAGGAACATACCTGAGGGACTGCCCCCCTTTCACTTCCTCATTTTCATCCACCATGTTTCACTTCCATCCACATAAGCCAGATAAACACCATGTCATTATTCTGTCTTTGTGGGATCTTGAGAGCAACCTGCACACTGATTTCATGTCAGGTTGACCCTCAAATAGGTGTAAACAGCCTACTTTCCACTAACTTCCCATTAACTGAATACAGACATAGAAACTACCACTACCTTTACCTCAGCATTTCAGAGGTCTACAATTAGCCCTGATAGAATGTACTTTCTCCTGTCTTTGAGACAAATCTCCGAGTCTGTCACCAACAAAAAGATGCTCTGCTTTTCCTGATTCTGCTTAAATCTGAAGCATGCTTATTTGGCTTACAGAAGGAAATACATTACATTTGCAGAAATCAAAACTGTGAGGCATTAATGGTGACATTCTTAGGACTGCATATGACCTACTCTTTGTATTGTATTGGTTTTGATATTTCCAGACTGAGCAACAGAGTGGAAAATTATTTTTCCTAGCCATTCGATTTTCTATCCTACTATCTACTAAACAAAACTTTCTAACTGTATATTTCAGCAAGCAGGAATGTAATTCACAGCCATTTACTTAACTTTGTTCAGTCCACATTGAAATTTATATTGCATACATACCCTCTGTTGCATCAAATTTGCTGTTTAAGAACTAAAAAAAATATAATTATGTGTTAAACTTGCATTTTTAAAAAATATGTCCTGATATCACAGAGCAAATGACTGTCTGATGTGCCAATATACCGTTATCTGCGCAAATTCAGGCTTTGGGTCTGACAGCAATACAAAATGTAAAAGACGCCCAAGCCCTGAAAATTTCATGTTAAAACTGAGGATGTTTTAAAACTCTTAAAACTGAGGTAAGAGACAGAAGTAGTCACTAGAGGGAGACAATGTAATTTCATAGAAGAATACTTCCAGAAAACTTTCCAGGTGGAGAATTTATAACAAGCTGCATAATTCTTGCCTGTGACTCTCATGGTTAACCTGCTGGTATTACCCCGTCTAGTGAACTCAGAACTATAGGATCAATGGCAATATATACCCATGCTGGAAGCAGAGAATAGATATTACAGAAAAAAAGAACCTGCCTACTCTTTGGTCATGTGTGGTATTCACTTTCAAAATACTGTCTTGTTTTCATCTGGGATAGAATTAATTCTTTTTCTAGCAGCTGGTGCAGTGCTGTGTTTTAGCTTTAGTCTGAGAATAATGCTGATAACACACACATATTTTAGTTGTTTCAGAAACACCATCAGGAAGTGATAGGAATACATTAGATATGTATTGGATTCAAAATATATTATATTTTAAGTTTCTAAGTCGAGGCAAGAAAAAACTCTCATCTCTGATGTATGATATAGGCTCACTGCTTTTGGTAGAATTACTCACCTTAATTCACCAAAATGAACTCACCTCAGTAGTTGTTCCTCTTCTTCATTCTCACTTCTTTCCTTTAGTTCTCTGCTGCATCACTGTTCCCACTCTTCTTTGCCTTACGCTGCCTGTGTCAGCATCATTGATGACCTAAGGTTTAACCTTCTGTGTGTGTCTGACTATGGACCAATCAGATGATTCTGATGAAAGATGCTGAGAGGGTCAGCACAAATGTTTACTATTTCATAAACATCTTTATTATGTCTAAGACCTGGACAATGCAAATTGCATATAGGATTCTTTTCCAGGACTACTTGGGTAGTGAAGCCAACAGGATTCATGACAAGTTGGGGAAAAGCAGGCAAAACAAGTGAGAAATGGCAGTAAAATAGTGGTTGCCGGTATGGACTGCAAAAGGATTGAAGATTCTGCTGCTTCAGAGACCTCTTTGAACTTTTTCAAAGGAGTTTTCAATGCAGGAAATTTATATTAGTTTAGCTGCACTGAATTAGCAATATTCTTCCATTAGAAATTGTTTATGCTCATCTGATCACCATTATTAATTTATAACAGTACTATGTCGAGGCTACCTAGTTTGGCTATTTTAGTTTTTATAATAACTATAGCTAAAATGATACAAACTCCAGAAGCATGCTGATTTTGCAATCCAATACAAAAGGCACTAGTCCAATGTAAAACATTTGCAAAACAGATGCTTTACCAATATCTAGAACTCGAGTCTCATCATCTGCAATTATGGAACAAATGCTTCCTCCCAAAGCTGGCTTTCCATTTATCTTTCAGACTCTCTTGAGAAAAAAATAAAGCATAATCTGCTTTGAACTAATTTATGTTCTCTGTCTTCAGGAGAAAAAATAATTCTATGTTCTCCTATTTGTGCCATCTGTGACAACACTGAAGGCATCCTCCTTGCCAGCTCTGCTTGCAAGCATCCAGTGACAAGTAGTGTAGCAGCTGCCCCCCAGTGTGACAAAGGTTTTCCTTTACCAAAATCAGTTTTTTACTTCGGTCGTTAAAACTTTAAGAACTAAAATCCCTCTCTTCTCTTCAAGCCTTTTATCAGCTTAAATCATATGCAAATGACAAAGGTAATTACATGAATTACAGAAACTGATGTATTCATTTACTCAGGGCTGAAAATTAAGGGAATGAATATTCAAAGCAGTGTGATACACCAGTAAGTGAGGTGAAAAGACTTTAAGCCAAGTGGAATTAATGGTTTATTGGCAGCATCTTTGAAGTGGATCTTGCTTTTCTGAATAACAAGGTCACCGATAGAGTAGTTCCCACTAAACTCAGCAAGCCGAAATAAAACCCAGCACACAGTAATCTCCCTCCTGCTAAATTCAGAGGATCCGGACCGCTTCTGTAAGAATGAACAGTATTTCTTGTGGAAACCCTGTTTCTAATAAATTTGGCTTAGATGCACTTCACTTCTGCCGCCACCCCAGGCATTGTGCGCTGTTAACAGACATAAATAAATAAATAAAATTTCCAAAGAAACCCTACAGCTGGGATGCTGTAAGTGGGGCTTTTTTTCATGGAATCCTTGCTTCTTGCTCAAGACTCAGCATTTTTCTCAGTTTGGGAGATCACTGTGGAGCTGCCTTTGATGGAAGGGTGAATTCACCTGCCTGATCCTACACAAAGAGCATCCTAGCTTTACAATGCTGGATGTGATATTCAAAAGCAGCAAGGTCAGCTGAATCACAAGTGAACTGTATACTCCTGAAATGGTATGGATTGGAAATTCTCTGTAAAAAAAAATCTTTTTCATCTAAGAGGAAGGATCTGTTGCTTTTTTTTTCTTCTGCTCTGATCTGTGGTTTTGCTCGGAGCAAGAAGTGAAGAGTAGGCTGCTTGATTTCATGTGAATGGTTTCCACATCTTTAGAGCTGCCTGAACAGGCTTCTGTGCCACTACCAGGACTCTGCCTGTATGTACTGTAAACAGTAAATTCTTTGGATGGCAAAGTAGATTGGGTGAGAATTTGTGTGAATTTCCTGTAACCGGATAAACTAGCTGTCCAAATTACCATGCAAATCCACCGATCTACAGCAGGTGAACTCTATTCTTGTTGCCATTCCTTTAAAAGCCCTCTCTGCAGGGGTCCTTCTTTGGAACAAAATTTTACTCACAGAAATACTTTTAGTGTTTATTTCAGAGTAACCTTTACAGATTTATTTACATTCTGGCAATTATATTAGGTACTTCAAAATACTGTTAATAACTCTGATAAGTAGCAAGAAAAATGCATCATTTATTTATATTTACTTGCTACTCCCAACTTAATTCAAGGCATCATCTACAGATAAAAACTGCTGTCACTAATTTCAGTCCTTCTGTATGAGACAGTAGACATTTCCAGAGATCATTATGCTGACAATCTTCTCTGTGTTCCATGTTAATTCTATCTTTTTACTGTTTCTGAATGCCATTCATTCACTTATTACTGTGGATACAATCTCTGAAAATGTATTAGTGTTGGAAATCCCTATATTGCTGTAAATTAAGGAGAAATCCGTTTATTTTCCACAAGGTGCTATTTGAGTAAAATGCCCAAGAAACCTTTGTGCCCCTGTTGCAAACAGTAATACATTTTTCTCCTCATTATTTCAAAGCATTCATTCAAAATTACATGCTACCAAATATTAATTTCCTTAAGTCTGTTTTTCCTTCTTACCACAATATTTTGTTCAGTCATTACAATGAATATTCATATTCGTGACACAATTAGCATTGTATTAGCATAGCCTCAGATCCTCACTGTTAATGCTCTTATTGAGAATAGCTCTTCTCACCAACAGCTAATTTGAGTTACCCTGCTTTGCTGAAAATTGTTGTGCTCAGAGTTGGGCTAGACCACTTCAAGATTATTAGCATTAGGCATTAATCTGGCTTTTACCTGTTATGTTTAGAAGTGTTTGTAAAGTCAGGCCACTTCTTTTCTTTTGTAGATATTCCTTCGCATAAAATGACAAGTAACAAACCAGCCTGTCCTGCAGTTTCTCCTGCCCTCTGCTGGATGCAAAGCTAGAACAGCTCCAGGAATTCATGGTTATCATATTGTGCCAAGTCGAGGTGAAGAATTTAACCTCCTCTTTCTGCTCCCCAAGCAATGACTGTTATTTATGTTCTCTCTCTCTCAGGTGATCATTTGTATCTGTGTATAGAAAAGAAAAGGAAAAAAACCCTACTCTTTAAGAGAAACTATGAAATAGGGAGTATTAGATTTCAGCTTTGGCACATTCCTTACTCAGACTTCAGCATAAGAGTGTGGTCTCTCTGAAATCACTTTAAGCATAGGGGTACCATTGAGGTTAAACACTGCATGCTTGCTCTCCACTCAATCACAGAAAAACTTACACTGGACCTGGTCTCTGGAGGTCATCCTGATCCAAGTCCCTGCTTGAAGCAGGACCAAAATACATTTTTGTGTGCAGTAATCTTGAGTACCTACCTGATGGAGATTGTACCACCCTTCTGGTCACCTTTTCCAGTGTTCGCCCACCCTCACAGTGAAAATGTCCTTTCGCCATCATCTACAAGCTCTCAAATGGTTCATCACCCAGCCACCCCTTTGCACACAGCACAAGTCTTCCTCGCTGCCTTCCCAGAGTGTCTTTCTCAAAGAGTCCATACTCACATATGCAACACTCTGGTTATATAAGGTATCTTATCACATATATCCCAACAAAAGCACAGCTCTGCAACTGTGCAAAGGTTTTTAATTTTAACCCTTTGTTTCCCCTGCTTGTTTGCATACAAGCACTTGAAATAGACCCCATCACACCGTGTTCATACAGAAAGAAGTACAAGACCCTCCCCATCCTGATGTGACTTCCCCACTGCTCCCTGCGCCTTCAGTTCTTTATAGTTATAATAAACTCCCCCCAGCTTGTGCAGTTTCAAGCTGTCCTCACTAGGTTTGAGGCCTGCCAAAAACATTCTTGCCACACCTCATTAGATGGATCTTGCTCCTGCATTGAAATCCTTGCTCCTGCAAAACAATTGCATGTGTGCAGAAGCCATGCTCCTCTGTGATAGCAGTCATGCACCAAAGTGTTGATCCACTGAAGGTACCCACTCCTGCCCAAATCTCTCCCTCTCACTAGAAGAACTGAGAACACTACTGGTGCCACCTCCCATGCCACACTGCCGGTAAAACAAACATGTCTTTTTTTTCCAAAAGCCTATTATGCTGTACCCTTGACCAAGCCATGTATGTATAGTCTCACATCCAGGGGCTGCAATCTAAAACCAAATTAAAAACCTGTAACACTAGTGGCAAATTTCATAAGCATCAGCAAAGATAACAGTACATTAAACATGATCTTAATTTGTGACATACCTTTGAAGCTATGCTACAGGCTGAGAATGCTGACACCATGTAAGTGGCATGTTCTATGCCCTTATCTGTACTGCTTTGCCTTCAAAATCAACCTCCAATCTCCCTCTATTCCCTAGTCAATCAGACTAGGGAATCCAAATCAAAACCAAGTCATAGCGCTGATGCAAATTATCAAGGTAGGAAAGCTTAAAACTGCAAGAGGTTTGCCTCAAAGTAAGTAAACCAAATTCCCATTCTTTATTTTTAATGCATTTTGAGTTCTCTTGAAAGATTCCCAATTAAAATTTTCCTGTTTACTCTCATGTCGCATATATGCTTGACAACACAAAGTTAAAATTTCTTTCCATGACTCACCATTGCAGCCTGAACCAAAATCATCAGTTCTTATGGCAGGTAAGTTCTTTGCTGCTGCTATGTCTTTTTGCCTATTTGCATTTCCATTGAAGCCACTGATGAGAATGCTATTTATTGAGTTAACTTCCTAGAGATCATTTCCATTTGTGCAAATGTTATTACTTCAATCTGGATTGGTTTTACCTACAGAATGTACTAAAACATTATAATGATTTTTCTTCATCATGACCAACTTGAGCATATAATCTGTGTATCGTTCTTTACTGTGCTGTATTTCTCTTGAATTTTTCTTATTAAGTTTCATTGCTATGCTTTGATGTGTTTAAGGTTACAAAATAAAATGGTCCTGCCACTAACAAACCTCTTTCTAACCTGATGGGTATGTACGCAGAAAACAGGATACAATGTGAACCAGTCATAAGTATGATTTTGATCTCACTGGATTAGTATAAATTTTTACTCCTTTCCTAGGAATTATTTCAGATTTCCATCCATGATTAGTAAAATCTGATCAAGAATATCTGTATAGCCCAACTATCCTGCATACTGCCCACACTTTGTTGGCAAAAAAACCCACTACTTCCATAAAAGTTAATATGGAAAAAAAAAAAAAAAAGATGAAGTCTTTTTTATGTAAGATTAGAAACCTTACACTATAAGGAGATAAATGAAAACTGAAGTGAGCTACTTTCTGTGTGAGAAGAGGATGAGGTGATGCCAGACATGGACAGATTCTAGCAGCCTGAGTCCAAACATACACTTTTAACACCACTGGGGCAAATTAGAGCAGCTAAAACAGAGCAACATTTTCAGGATTTCTAGGAAGCTTTAGAACTCAAAACCATACAGATCAGGTGAAAGATTCCCCATAGATTTCTGCAAAGGAAGCAGCTACTGCAGGATCACAGTTACACAAACATAACCCTCTTTAAAAAGGCCTGGGGTGGAGCTAGGAAATTATAGACCAGTTTGACCTTGGTGGCAAGACCAAGGACCTTAGGCAAGATCCGAAAGTTATTAATAAGAAATGAGATCACAAGGAACACAGTCTGAGCAAAGTGGTTAAAGGACACAATCTACTTGGATTTCCAAAAAGTATTTGACATAAAACTGCAAAGTATATTAACAAACAACAGTAGCAAGAGTAACCAAGAAGGCGTCATCATTGAATGAATAATGAGAGGCACAGATACAGTGACACAATCTGCAGCCACACTCTCAGAGGATGCATCTTACAAAACTGGATTCATTTGGGCATATAGGCTGCAAATGTACTGCTAACACACATTAAGGCTATTTTGCTGTCCTAATGCTGCTGGTCTCTTAAAGATACAGTGGACACATTTTGATCTCAGTTTCACTAGCGAAGCTGGAAGAATTGCTCAAGGTACAATGACAAGATAGACGGGAATCTTCCCTAGGCAACTTGCCTTGGCTGAGTGTGTTTCCTGTATCTTGTTAGAACTAGTTTTTTTGACTGTTACTCCCCCTCCCCAGTATATTGCACCATTTTTTTACTTTAATGCCTCATCAAAACAGGTGGACTGTTTGCCAGCACAGATTTACTGCAGTGGGTGCTGAAGGCTATATATATTCATATATAATATCACATATTCCTGTCAAACTATTTTGATTTGTCAGTATTGCTTTGAATTTACAACAGTGTAGATGTGAGAAGTATTTAGCCCTTCTTTTGCAGCAGTAAGTACTTTGATGGTCACTGTCAGGAATCCGATTCTGGATCCTTTGTACGTTTATATCAATATAAATTCAGGAAAAAACAAAAAAAGCTGTTCCACTAAAATAAATCTAAAATTCTGGCAATTAAAGGATTAAATGTGTGCCTGTTTTTGTTTTGTTTTGTGGGGGGTTTTTTGCCAGATCATCTGAAAAGTCAATTGCATCAATGACATGAGAGAATTTGGCTTATGTAGCTTATTTACTGCTGAACCCTTCTAAAGTCAAAAGGAAGTTCCAACCATGTACAGGCTGACATATATAAAACATGAATCCACTGGGACATTGTAAGTCTGCTTTGGAAACCTTGTCAACATCAACAGCTCAGGCTAAAATCAGCAACTGCTGCGATAGGTGTTCAGAACAGTCATTCCTTTTTCCAAGCGTAAAGCTGAAATGGCAAGACAAAGCTGCTGCTTGCACTCGTGTTGTTCCTTTAGTTGGTTATATTTATCTCATTACTACTGGAGAGCTTGGCAGTTCACTGAAGCACAGTGATGAACCAGTTATTGATAGCAGGGAAGCCAGCTCTGTTCCAGACTTGTCATGTGGACATGATGCTGTGTGCAGTGGGCTGCAATATCAATGAAAGGATCAGAAACAAGTCAGCTGATAACTGACGATCCAGTCACTAAAAACTACCACACATCCACTACCTAAACTTTCCTGACAGCAAGAGGCAATCATACTGCATACTTCTGGAACTAGGAGAGACTGCCAGCAGGAAAAGGTCCAGACGTGTGTATACCAAAGCAGTGATGAATCTCCAAGTGCAGCTGGGTAACTGAGAATGAAATTTGACTCAAATCTGTTGACAGCCATGCACGTACAAGTCACAATGCTGTTCAGATGTGTTGTGTGGTGAGTTTGGTTTATTTTGGTAGGAGTGATGTTGCTCCAAGAAATGGTTTAAATTTGTTTTGGACCCTATCAGTACTTGGCAGTAAAAAAGTTCTATTAAATTCTCTCTACAACAAAGAGAGAACATAACCCCAGTCCTCTGATTTAGCAAACCTGTGCAACCTGGGTTGGGAAAAATGCCTGTTTCAGCTATTTACATCTACCTTTTTTGCTAATCATGTTCCCCTTTTGTTGGATCTCTATCAGCTGAGAATTTCACACATCCCTTCCCAAACGGAAATAAAAGCAAAAGAAATTATGTATGGATCATGTTTCTTGTAAAACTCATCATAGGCAGCTTTAGGGCTTACAGTCCATGACCCTTTCTTGTGGATGAAATGCACTACAGAAAAGAACCTTAGCTTTTATTTTTGATTATGCCTCCAGTTTTGTCAGAATAGTCACAAGCTGTTAGGAATCAAAAGAAAATAATCTAGTTGCCAAGAGACTCTTGGAGATGACAAATAAACACAAAACAATCTTTCCTCCCTGCATACATTTAAAATCACCAAGGAAGATGTCTCTCTCCCACTATGTATTGGAGGCTGGTATTTCAGCCTCTTCCTTTTCACTGGAAGCCTTAGCTAGCTTCCTGGTTAATGAACATCTTCAACCTCAGCACCTTCTTGACTGATACTTTAAATTTTTTGACCATTCAAATTCAGGTGGATTAGAAAGAACATGGAAAGAAATGTGTACAAACAATTGTGGCAGGGGAACTTAGAAGATGTAACTATGATACTTAAGAGATACAATGATAAGGATGCAATTGCTTCACTACCCTACATGAAAGAGAAACCTAAAATCATAGATTCCCTAAGGCAGAGAGAAAATTACCACTGGACAAAGAAACAGCAGAGCATTTATCTATGATGATCTATCCTAAGTCAAAAAAAAATGAGAAAAGCCATAAAGAATAGGGTTTACTGAAATGATCCATGAATATCCAATGCATGAGGAGTCATCTCACGTGCCAGGAGCTGGCACAGAGTGTAAGACATTTTCGGAGAGTCATGGCTGAAACAATTTTGTTTTCTCATGCATGAACGGTCCTTTCTACTCTTCTGGACAACACAGTTCACCTCAACAAGTTAACAAAAATGTAACCAAAAGTGATTTTTGATCCCATCATAGAAATATTTTACATTGGTGCCAAGCTCTGCTGAGTTTTATTTTTTCTTACACGGATTCTGAACTTTAAGCAGTTATGACTTCAAACCCTTGAACTGGGCTGGAGCAAGAAGATCAAATCAACCCCGAATCCAGACAGCACAAAGACAGCATGAAAACACTTCTGACAGCTTTATTCTCTGCTGGAGCCTCATACAAGTCTAAATACAGAATATGGCCCATTGTTCTAAATGACTTGTATTAGAACTGCTAACAAAACTGATGTTCACTTAGGAAATACATTCTTACCAAGAATATTTCTCCTAAAACATGAAGACAGGAACAATACAAATATGCTAACATATGAACTACTTTATATTTTCTGCACTCACAATTTTATCATAAAATGGGTCCTAAATAACTTATATAACCTTTTTTTAATTAAAATTATCAAGCCACATTTTTTTTTTTTTCCATGTAACACATTACAATACAGCGGCTGCTCATTATTTAGAAGTCAGTTCAGCTGAACCAAACCAGCACTCTGACTTAAATTCATGTAGCACTCTGGCAATAAAACTACCATGGCTTAAGAGGTGTAGTGAGAGACATTCTTTTCTTCAAAGAATGTACAGAAGCACATGATAGGAAGAAGTGTCAATACTGTGTGCTTTCTGTAAAGCTGTGGAAAAAGATACACATGACTAACAGACCCCTCTGTCTTCACTGTCTTCATGAATGTTTCCTTCCTTTTGCTAGGAAGTAATGACCATGGAATTGCTCCCTTTTGGTGTGCTAGCCATAAATTGAGGGCTGTGTTTCGGCACTGAATGTTTAGCCCTAAGGGTACCTTGTTTTCTATGTCCTACAGAGAATTTCAGTGAGCAAAGGGTGCTCAAATAATGCTGTGATTCTGTCTGAATCCATCTGTTTACCCTTGTGACAAACTGAGCACACCACAAAATGAAGGTTACTGGGGAAAGGGGGTATCAACTAGGCTTGCAAATTAAATTGTTATAAAGATATGTGTTGAACAACTTTAGAGAAAATGAATCACATTACTATGAAAAATTATAGGCTGCATAATTACACAGACTAAAGATGCTCCTAAATACCCAGTGTTAATTACCTACTTAAAGTACTTTGTGGAGGATGAAAGAATAGAAGGTGTGTTAGGAGGATGAAAGAATAGAAGGTCTGTTAGGAACTACATTACTAGTCTTTATTGTTCAAGAAGAAACCATAGTATATGAGCTGTCTGTTTTAAATGAGCAGTTGGAGAGCAAAACAAAGGTGGTTTGCATCTTGGAGATCAAAAGTCTCAATAAAACTATATTTTAACTGTACTGACAAAATCACATGTAAGAAGAAATACAAACTGCCTCACAATTTTCTAGGCCAAATTCAGGACATGGCAACATGTATTATGAATGCTCTGGTGTCACTGAAGATGCAGAGACATAACTGAGGCAGGTACTTTTCACATTACTAAAGGAAAAACATCCCGTGTGGTTATTTTTTCAGTGCTAAATGGCTGTAAAATGCCAATATTCCAGCCCAGAGCATCTCCTATATTTTGACCCTACTCTTCAACATTACAAATTATGAAATGCAATGCAAGGGAAGAAGTGCTTACATGCAATCTCATGTGTTCCTGGCAGGAACAACAGTTTGCACAGGAGTGGGCATTTCTATGCTGTGGCAGTAATGTAACATAGAAACAAAAATGGTCAAAGACGAAACAGAGAGCAAGTTATACATATAAGAAAAAGATTAGATTGGAACTACCATTTCAATTTTAATTACAAAGCAAACACTTACCTAAACTGAGCTGACAAAGCCTTCACTTCAGTTAGGACTCCAGGTTATCATATTGCATGCATTATGGCAAAATGACAGTGATCTAAACAGACTTAATTATAGACTTTTCCTGTTCTTAGGCTACATGGAATCAAATTTCAAACGATTTAGCCTCTGGTAACCTTGACCTGGAAAGCAACTGCTGTTTTGGACTATTAACAATCTTTAATGAGGACATTTCTGCTCTTGTAAGGGATTCTGCAGGGGACAGCTGGTTTCAGGGGCATTAGTCTGCCATTGTAAAATCTTGATAAGACTCTCAGCTTACACTGACAACTGAGAGAACTGAAATGCAAATACATATTGACAGTTTGTGTTTCTCTGATGTCTGGGGATCCTGTCATTAATAACAAAAACCACACAGCAGTGAAAATTTGCATTGAACAGAAAGCCCAGTAAAAAAAATAATTTACCTACAAGAAGAAAAATATGCATGCTTAATTTCTTTCAACTCTAGAATCACAGAATCATAGAATAGTTAGGGTTGAAAAGGACCTTAAGATGTCTTACTCTTGATTCTCAGATATCAAGGGTCTGAGCCTATGTACACCAACTCAGGGGAAAATCTTGCAGCTACAGTAGGTTATAAGTGTGCACCTTAAAAATCTAAAAATAAGACCAGCTGTGATGGATTAAAGAGTTAATTTCTGTATACGACATATTTTTTCTATAATTCCTTGAAAAATAAAAATAATCAATGCTGGTCCCATGTGAGTATCACCCTAAAATCTGCCTCATCCTTCAACAAAACCAAACCAAACAACAAATCACACAGCTTTTACACACAAGTCCTTGCAAGCTTATTGACTTTCGTAACATTTTTGCCTGAGTGAAGCTGCAGGGATGACAGAATTCAATAGCCCAAGCTCACTCCTGGAACTGTACCAGCCGCCTCTACGTACACCTTGGCAGGCACATCTTCTGGCTGAAAGGCTGCAACAAGATAGGAAACAGAGGCAGTAAAAATCAGCCTCCCCTATGCTGATGGGTCCCAGAAGATTTATGTCATTGCTAAGAAAGGCACAGGGCCAGGAATCCTGCAAACCCTCCATTCTGGGGATACTAGTGGAGTTTTGTCTACGCTTTGGATCTGGCTGCCTTCCTGTGCAAACGATGCATAAGGATTACCTTCTGTGCCAAAGCAAGTGCAAATAATTTTGCCTTGACTTGAATGCTAAGAAGTAGCAGACCCTCTGTAAGTGAGGTTTGAAAGGTAATTTTAAAAAGCAGTTATTTCTTTAAACTTCCCTGTTTTTTCTAATTATTGTAAAACTGAATGGCTTTCACTTGAAGCCAGATACAATATAGCCTGCTAACTCTGAGTGACAGTTTTGGAGTGGGGTCCTTTTTTCCAAGGATGAATATTCCAGCTATTGTACTGATGACACTTTATTCCCAAAGACATATGCTGACTCTGAAACAAAACATTTTCTTGGGGACAAGGTAGATGAAAAACTAACTTTCATACCTGTAGACTGCTTAAAGCACAGTCTGCAAAAGCAATGCCATCAACCACTGTCTAATGTGCAAAATGTAATGCACTTAAAGAACATGGGTTTGTGTTTTATTGCAATAAGGGATCGTATGACTTCCCTGTGGCAACATAAATTAAAAATAGACAGCTATCTGTGTTTGGAAATGAGTAGCTACATCACTTTACACATCCTTGAAAGTGCGTGTAATGAAAACAATTCTAGGGAGAGTTGAAAAAACAGGCTTCGTTATAGGGATACTATCATTAATGACAAGAGAAATATTTACCCAATTTTTTTACTGTGTCACCTAGTTTCTTGATATTATTTCTCTGAAGTGTGGACTATTCATTTTTAATTCTCCATTAATCTCAGTGTAATAGCAAACATTTTCCCTCTTTTTAATGTGCACTCACTGTGTGTACTATTACGTTGGCACTTTTACGCAAAGGAAAATACATTGCTTGGAAAGGACATTCCATTTCTCCAGTGGAAAGATGCATGTCAGATGAAAAGTTATTTAAAATGTATTAGTTCCCAGAGTTATGTCTCTCTGAAACTCAGCATTCATCTTATTTTTGATTTTTCATCCCTTCTCCCCTGTGAACTTTGCCTAGCTTTTCAAACTACTGGCCTGAAGGAAACCACATACCCTGATTTTGACTGGTCATACAACTCAGGAGAATTGCTAAAAATCTCTTTCCTTTCTTCTGCTTATTCTTATTCTTTCAGTACCTGACAGAAGGTTAATGAGAACATGTTTCCATGCTCTGCTAGCCTGTGTAAAGAAAAATACAAAGGCTGGACTGGGACAGCCTTGAATAGTACAGAACAAAAGTATCTAAGTTAAGTCTTACATACAAAACCAACAGCAGTAAGTTCTTCCTTGTCTTCAGAGATTCTACTTTTCATTAAGAAGAATAATGGTGGACTAAGTTTGAGGAATGTTTAGCTTTAAAGAGAGCAGGTGTTGAATCTTTATTATGAGTGTCTCAGTCAGGATGCTCTTTCATAAACTACTTGGAATTTCCTAAAAATTATCTTATTCAATGTTAATCTAATTCTTCCTGGTGACAGCAGTATTTGTTTCCAGTTTTCATATGCTTTATACTAGGTCCTTTAACTAGCTTTTCCCAAACAGTGGTAGGTGGATCAAACCAGAATTATCACTACTTGATGCTGTGTGGCTTAATTCATTGATTGCTTTCAAGTTATTATCAAGGAATATGTAACAGCTAGCAAAAGGACTTCAGCAGTGAGACAAATATAAGGATAAGCGAAGACATTTTTTCCATCAGCTGTCTTCACATTTCACTTCAGTCATGGTAAACCACACTGGAAGTTTTAGAAGCAGCTGCTACTACTGACCACAGCATCAGGCAGAAAGAAGGGGCAATATTTTTCAGCCAGCTGGAGATGAAAGAAGTCCCACTTGGAAACTACTGCAACTCAGCAAACAAGTTTCCTAACAACTCAAACACTATGTATGACCTGATATGACTGACAAATAGAAACTATGTGCCCCAGGTCTACATGAGACACATTTGTAGGTAAATACACAAAACCTTGTGGTTTCATACAACAGCCTGCAGTCTGCATAGTCTGCAGGACACAGTACTACAAGCACTAAAGTCATACTGTGCACAGTCCTTGAGAACCACCAACACTGTCTCATACTCTCCTCTGGCCTTAGATTATTGTTAGAACTTTACAAAATTCGCAGATGTCACAGGCTGCTTTCTGCCCCAAAACATTCTAATAAGGCTGAAAAGCAACATTCCATAGTGAGCTATAAAATACAATCAACATAACCACAGAATGATCTGTTGTATTGTAGTTAATGAGTAGGATCCCATGTTAAGTATTTGGCTTTTATTAATATCCTGCAGCACGTTGCAACTTCCTGTAGTATTACAGAACATGGTTTGAAAATCATTTTCTATCATACTTGTGTATCTTTCCAGGAATACAACAAAGATATCAAAAGGAAGTATTTGCATCCCAGTCAAAACACACTACTCCTCCCCTCTGGAAAAACCCAGAGAGCTTTAACACTCTTTATGCCTCTCTTGCCCAACAAATATAAGTAGCAAAGCAAGAAAGAATTTAAGAAACATTTGATCCTGAGACAGTAGTACTTTTTATATGCTGCACGGAATTTCTATGCATTCCCTTGAGAACAGGTATTTCACTTTTATAGATGGGGCTTTTCTGACCCAATCATTCTGACTGCCCTTACTAGCAACCATATCTGATGTGATGTGGTAATCTGCTATCTGCCCATATTCCTGTTCACAAGATAAGCTGGCATTGAGTGATAACTGGGCCACTGACAGTATGTGATGATGACTTTAGACAAGCAGTTAGTACAGTTCAAAAGTACTAACTCCCTTTCAAATGTCACACCTCAGTGAAATATCTGGGAACTGGAAATACCACCCTGATAGATCTGATTATAGGAACTGTGCAAAAATGTTACTCTCATCTTCAACATACTGCAAACCCAAGCTAAGAAACATAATCTTCTATCATCATAATTTACAAATGCATGTCTTTACACCTAAGATTTACAAAATCCTTAAAAACCAATTTTACAAATCACATACCAATCTAGGTATATGTCTGTTACGGGTTTAGGTCATAAATGGCAAAATGGACTTACACCACAGTCATTGTGTCCACTGCGGAAGTACAGCCACACCTAAGATAAAAAAAGACAGTTAATTTTATAGAATACAGTAGTCCCACACAATAGCACTGGCACAGAAGGAGCAAATGACGTCATTCATTTAAATTCCTGCGATCACAAGGAAACTCTGCGTATTTAGAAACTGGAATTGACCAGAGCACCAAAGGTAATTATAATGAAAAATACCCAGAAAGAAATCAATTATATTTATCACCCAAAAGATAAGTATGGTCTTCATGTTGCTGTAGAAAACAAACTCTCTTACAAATACTCTTTGAATTGTATTACTGAAGCTCCTGAACACTAACAAGAAATATGCATGCTCATAAAGGCATACAAGCAAGCACGTCTTTTCACTTCCCTCACATCATATATCCCACTCACCCACTTATGCCACAACATTACTCTGTATGTTACTAATGATTTGATTCAGCACTCTTTCAGCACCAAGTAGCTCTACTGACGACTGTGCCAGGGCTGCAGCAGTAAAGATGACTGTGAAGGAGTACTTAAAACTTTCCCTAAGTTTTTAAGGATGCTTATGGAGAACCTGCATGCCTGTAGAATCTAGTTCTTCCAAGTCACAGCCTAAAGAAGTGTAAAGCAGCAAACAATTATGGAAAATGCAAAGAGAAAAATGAGGACTTCTCTATAGCTTTTCTTCTAGGAGAGTGAAAGTCAAATAGAAGTTGCATGCCCAGCATTAGCTCTACTGCTCTTCCCAGTGTCTGTGCTGTACTCTGTGCCAGAAGACCATTCCTCAAACAGTAGCAGAGTTCTGACCCTGCTTGCTAAACAAACTCACAGAACTTGAGAGGTACAAAGGTACACCTTTGAGAACATTCTAGTGTATATACAGATGTGATAGCTGTGTTTTATGTCTGAGGCGGAGAATAAAAAAGGTAACAGTGAGGGACACTGCCTTCTCATCTACTGGACCTATCTGCACATTTATTCATACAACAAGAGGTTCACAAACTGCATTAAGTAGCCCTTCAGAGGGTGAGAAAACTGACAGATGCTTGGAGCTGCACTTTAGAAGGCAGAAAACATTCCACCTTACAACAAAAAAAATAATATTTTTTGAAGGCTCTTAGGAATCTTTTCAATTTTCTCAGAGGTTTATTCTGACTTCTCAACTTTAGTATTGCTGTATTTACCTGCACGTCCATCATAAAGAAAAATTATGGCAGTCAGGTGAAATTCACAACGACTGGAAAAAGGGTAATATAACCCCCATTTTCAAAAAAGGGAAAAAGGATAACCCAGGGAACTACAGACCAGTCAGTCTCACTTCTGTGCCCAGCAAAATCTTGGAGCAGATTTCCTGGAAGGCATGCTAAGGCACATGAAAAACAACAAGGTGGTTGGTGACAGCCAGCATGGCTTCACTAAGGGGAAA